>JAUCBJ010008869.1:0-49888 GCA_032718475.1 Nemertoderma westbladi | reverse complement strand
TATCGCTGGAAAATGCGATATCAACTGGGAAGAACACCTCAAACTAAGCAGACCATCAAACCAAAATACTCGTTCAAATGATCGGATTTTATTTAATGTTGTGCGGCCGAAGAAATGCAAGTCAGAACAAAACTTTTGGTTCCGAGTACCTTACATTGCAAATGTATTACCTAATCGAATCAATTTCACAAACCATGTAGGGCTTAAATCTCGTCTGATCGATTTATTTTGGAGGTACTTCATTAAACACTACTCAATTGATATTCCTTGTAGCTGGTCGGTGTGCTGCAGCTGCGTCTTGATGAACTGTAGAAATAATAACTCTCGTCTCGATGATTTATACCCATAGATAACGACTTATATTCTATAATGCTTTATTTAATTAATACAAATTTTATTACATTTCACATCCACTCTGACCCTTTTAATACGTATTTACTGCATCTCATTTTAAATTTAATATGCATATATTTTATCTCATTTCTACGAAATCAGAGACCGACCCTTTTATTACGTATTTACTGCATCTCATTTTAAATTTATACGCATATATTTAATCTCATTTTTACGACATCAGAGACCGACCCTTTTATTAATACGTATATATATATTTCATCTTATTTTAATACAAATATTTCTATCTAATTTCATATAACATCCTGTCTTCTGACCCTTTTAACTTCTTCGTTTAATCTCATAATTAGCACGGCCTTTTTAGACCAATTACATACAGTAATAATTTTTACTCGATGTATTTTAATGTACCTTAAATAATTATTAACTCATATTTTAAACTAAGTAATGTATGAAATGTATGTAATGTATCTTTTATGGGGGAAACCCCATCACCATATAATACTATAGTTAAATTGTCTATGCAGTCTTTGTTCAGTTCTAAGTTATGGTGTAAATTTATATTAATAATAATAATAATAAATCCCATCATAGTAGACATGTACCGAACAACAAGAGTCCCACAAGAAATGAAAACAAATAAGTTGGTGCCAGTTCCCAAGAAGGGCAACCAACACTCTATGGTTCTTTTCGGGGAATCTCATTGATCTCGATTGCTGCAAAGCTATACAATAGGATTCTATTAAATCACATCAGGGATCCCATTGAGAGACTGCTCCGTGGAAATCAGAATGGGTTCCGTAAAGGTCGTGGGACCATGGAGCCCATTTTGGCACTTAGAAGGATAATTGAAGAATTATCAAAAAAGAAAGACAGGCATCTGGCTGTTATCTTTTTTGACTTCTTCAAGGCCTTTGATTCAGTCTCTCGCTCACGCATGTTCAGCATACTTTCATTATATGGGATTCCTGATGAAATTATTGCAGCAATCAGATCAGTATACGATGGTTCAACAACATTTGTGTCTACTGTTGACGGTGACACAGAACCATGGGGCGTCCTCCAAGGAGACACGCTTGCACCATTCTTGTTCATTATTGTGGTTGACTATGTTCTACGCATGTCCTAAGATCATCATAATGTTGATGGGGTGATGATAACTCCACCTACTGGCTCCAGAAGTCGAGGAAATCCTGCCAAGTACCTAACTGATCTAGACATTGCTGATGACTTAGGAGTACTCTCAGAATCATTAGAGGGAGCCCAACGGCTGCTCAGCTCATTAGAACATGCTGCTTTTAGTGTTGGTCTTATTATTAACTCCAGAAAGACCAAAATTTTGACAGTTAACTTTGAAAGTCCTCAGTAAGTCTCTGATCGGATGAGCATAAGCTCAAAGGATGGTATGCTTGAGCATGTGGACGACTTATGTTACCTGGGATCATGGATCCGGAAGTCAGATGAGGACCTTCGAATACGTAAGGGAAAGGCATGGGCAGCCTTGAATAAACTTTCCAGGATTTGGAAGTCACCGAGAATTAATCGGAAACTTAAGGTCCGATTATTTAGAGCAGCAGTAGTTCCAGTACTCCTCTACGGGAGTCCATGCTGGGCTCTAACTGCTGAGGACACCAAATCTCTGGATGGCACATTCACAAGAATGCTACGCCGGGTTCATTGTGTCAAGTACAATGTACACATCTCCAACCAGACACTATATAACTTTGGAGGTGTCTCATTGGGTCCCCCAAGCTTGACACTAGAACAAAATCGCCTCCGCTTTGCAGGACATTGCTTTCGCCGTGAGGACCAGCCAGTGCATAATCTTGTACTTTGGCAGCCTCATCGGGCGAATAAGCATGGTGGGCAGCCCATGACTTTCTTGAGACGCATCTTAAAGGACACTGGCCTTGAAGATGCGGATGATCTAGCAAATGTCATGGATGATAGGGAGTTGTGGCGGTGCAATTTTGTTGACAAGCCGGCACAGCATTCTTAAAAATGCAGCTGCAATGCAGCATGCCGATCCTAGTTGACACTGCTCATATGCACTGGTCCTCATATTCCTGATCTGTAACTACTTATCTGTTTTGGCATGAACTCGATCTACTCTTACACTGCTGTTGTTCTGTACCAAAGTACAATCCTCTGGTACTGGTCTGAATCAGTCTGATGAAGTAGTATAGACTGGTTCACTGGTCTTACAGGTGAAATGGTATAAGATCTGATCTGGTTACTGGCCAAGCTCTTCCCAATCCCTTCTCTGGTTCAGTCCTGGCACTGCTATGATTCTGCCTTGGCACTGCTATGGTTGTAGCCTAGCTCTGCTCCAATTATGACTTCTCCCGGACTCTCCACCCTACAACTACTTCTGGCCTCCTTTGAGTGTTGACTTAAATCTGATTCTGGCATGCCTGACAAGGCACATATATGTTCTAACCTGGGCCCATCCTGATAATGCTCTCAATCAATCTAATGGAATTTGGGGATTCACAATTCCCCTGACCACCCCCTAATGATTAGATTTCGTCAGTTCTACATAGTTCGAAATGCTACTACTATTACTTGTGCATGTCCTTAGTAGATAATATCTGCCTTCCCTTCTGTCACAATCTGTCGACCAGGGTTCCTGCAGTCGATATATCCAGTCGGGGGTTTGGTATGGATCCCAGAGGCGTGTCGAATGAAATAATTTGACTTGTTTTACCCACTCTTGTGTCGACTCGGTTGATACCACTCTTGTGAGTATCCAATCGAATTTCTTTAATGTGTCAGCGTTCACTTTGAGCTCTCTCTTCTCGGTACGCCACTTTTGTCTCTTATGTAAGGTGGGTAGGTATTTTTCCAACCATCTTCCAGAAAAATCTGAATACTTCTTAGGCTGATTTGGTGCCATTATTATTGTTCTACCCTTTCTCTCATTATGCATTTGCAAGTTATTCATGGGTTTATATAATTCTTGACCATAATCGTAATGATTGAATCTAATAATTTCTCCTAAACTCTGCCATTGTTGCTTCCGTTCCTCCATGTTGAACTTTGGAATGGCAGTCAGCTATAATCTTCGTCTCCAGCTGTGACTATGCTCAGGTATAATTATTGGATAGGTAACGCCCAACCCTTCTGGTGCGTTATTTAATCGTGTCCTTAGCCATGATCGGAAATAGCATCCATATAGTGCGATCCTTTCGAATTTGTTTCCTTGATGTAAGTTTGGTCAATTCGTCTTCGAGTTTCTTTCGCTGTTCATATTTTATTAATGTCCTTCTCCGCTGTCTTAATATCTAATGGGTATTGGTCCTATTTCTGTTCCTCTATTCATCCGCCACTGGATAAACATTTTCCAGTATGCTATCCTCTTAATATATTATTAATAATATATCCTATACCTATACTTGTAGGATATTCCTTTCGCCGTGACGTGAGGACCAGCCAGTGCATAATCTTGTACTTTGGCAGCCGTATGGAGTGAATATGAATAAGCATGGTAGACAGCCCGGGACTTTCTTGAGACGCATCTTAAAGGACACTGACCTTGACGTTGCGGAAGATCTAGCAAGATGTTATGTGTGACAGGGAGTTGTGGCGGCGCAATTTTGCCGACAAGCCGGCACAGCATTCTTAAAAATGCAGCTGCAATGCAGCTTTTTAGTGCTGTGTGCCCAGGTTGTGCCACGACTGCAGCTTGCGCTCTATCTGGGGTGGCTCCCACTGACTTCCCATAGAATGTCAGGGAATCTGAGGCCCAAAGTTAACAACCACGCTACTATTGTGTATCTTTGTTTGTTTGATTAATTCTACTTATTATTTATTAGGGTTATAAGAATAATTATTTTGGTCTGATATAATGCGGTCAATAATATTAATTGCCTTACTGACTACCAATCTTATTTCCAACTGGGTTATTCTTCATCTATAGCTCTTCGATAGACGATAAACTATAGATCTTCATCTATAGTTAATAATATATTATTGTCTCCTCCTGCACCTGTTAGGTAAGTATTGGGAAATAACCCACTTTGATGGGCTGGATGTCTAGGGTTGGGTGCAACCTTCGTCCGCGTACAACCTTCGCCCGCGTACAACCTTCGTCCGCGTACAACCTTCGCCCGCGTACAACCTTCGTCCGCGTACAACCTTCGCCCGCGTACAATCTTCGCCCGGAAGGCAATCTTCGCCCACGTGCAACCTTCACCCAATAAGATTTGTGTTTGTGACCATTTTAGTTACAAATTGAGGGAAAGGAGCAGGTTACTGAGACGGCTTTTTCTAACCAACACAATAATTGTTTATTGGGCGAAGATTGGACGCGGGCGAAGCTTTCTGCGGGTGAAGTTTGATGCGTACCCGAGTACTGGATACTGATTTATTGGCCTACTGTTTTGTTTTCTCTTACTGCCTAATTTCTGTTATTGGCGCCACTTATCGACACATATCTCTCTGTGTAGGTTTACTCTGTATAATTTCCTTATCCCTTAGTAGGGTTTCCATAGCAATCATTTCCCTACTAGTTGGCTCAGATCTCAGTCTATGTCCAGCTATTGCAGCTGTTAATAATTTCCATTTGGGTTTTGGTTTTAAGGCTTCATATGGCGCGGAGTGGATCAGTTGGGAGAGCGTGGGACTTGGAATCTCTAGGTACCGTGTTCAATTCTTACTCACATTCCGGGTAAATTTTTTTTATAGTAAGATTGGAAGTAAGCCATTCGAGGAGACAGTTTCTTCTCTCTGTATCGCAAACTCTCTCTCTTTTACTTTATCTAATTTCTCTCTCAACAATATTTCTCCATAATTTCTTCATCCCTTAATTTTATTTCCTCACTCTCCCTTTCTTCTCTTTCTCTCTTCCCCAACAAATAATTCATTCTCTTGAACTCATTTTGTTCTTTGTAATCACGTTCTTCAAGCTTTTCACGCTCACGTCATTGGTATGATATCATTCATTGGTATTGGTGAAGGGTAATTGTGTACATAGCAATAGTACTATAGTGCCGACTACATTGCCGAACAGCTGTTTGTATTGTGTCGTATTAACTACTTTATATATAAGACAGTTTATGGAGATATAGTATCTTAATATCAAGTAAATACTTCGTAAACATTATACGGCGCAGGGGGTTTTCTCATAAATAATCGTAATATCATATTACATTTGCAATTAAGAATGTGTACTGTTTAGTATTATTAGTTGCAGTAAATATAAACTATGTTTTAATTATATAAAATAATTTTATGGCGTCGAAGTTAGAGTTTCACAGTTTGAAAGCTTCCCGGCGTGGAAATAAAGCTTCTGTGACAAGGGCGTGTGTGTAACGCTGGTTTGGATACTATTAGGAAATATGCAGCGTTTGCATTAGATGAACGCTTATTTCCCACGTCAGTATCGACACGGATCTTCGACTGGTCGAAGAAGTTCGAACGGTTTCGGGAATCGGATTCCAGTATCGTGTGTCTCCCCGATTATTAAACCGATGATAGTGATAAGGACATTGATGTTATGGAAGAACGTCTTCGTGAGGCTCAGAAAAAGTTTTCTGAGTTTGAAGCTACAGTTGAGCCAGGGTTCAAAGGGTCGTCGTCAGGAACATGAAATCGAAATAGCAGCCGCTGCTGTTCCACCACAACGTGGCTTACCCCCAGAGCTGCTGGGAGGAGAGCCGATAAATTAGATTATTGTTTGAAATTTGAAGCAAAGTTAAATTGCCGTATTGTGGCTGTGGGTGGAAACGTTCTAGAACAGGCAGGTACCTTTAAGGCAACCGTTGCTGTTGGTAACCATTCAACGACAACAGTATTTTGTTGTTTGTTATGACGTCATTGGTTGCTACCTATCACTGATTTTTCTGAAACTTGGCCATCTAGGATACTTAGATTGAAACATTACCCGAAGACTGTCACTTATTACCAATGGTTTTATGAGTTTAACGATTATTACCAATAACCAGCGATGAAATAACTGAAAAATTACATTCAGTATTTAATGCTCTGGTAAAATACGCCCAATGAAAGGCAACATATAGTAGGATCCCCCATGTAAATCACACACAAACCCGACGCCAAACCTTACGCTATTCACACAAAAATGGTGCCACCCTATTGTAGTGCCACCAAAACCGAACGGCGATACTCAACTTTGCGTTGATCTTTCGAAATTAAATGCACAAGTCTTGAGAACGTCTTACCATACCAAAACTCCCACAGAGACCATTGCGGGATTCGCCAATGATGACAAGTTTTATTTTAAAACTAAATTTTGTGAAAGGTTATTGGCAAATGCCTCTCGATAATTCAGGTCAAAATTTGACGATTTCTATAAACCCTTTCGGCAAATTTCAATTTCTTCGGTCACCGACGGGTTTTGTTTCCACAGCTAGAGACAGCTACTCTTTCCGTGGGGATAGTGCACTCATAGACCTAAATCTACAATAGGTAATCGGTGACATTGGTATAGGTGCTCCCAAATTACAAAGCTTCATTCGATTGGTATGTAGTTCTAGAACTTTATACATGACTAACATCACTGTTAGTAAACATAAATCCGTTCTCTGTGCAGAAGAAATCAACTTTGTCGGCTACAAAATTTCTCAAGTAACATTTCAGTCAATGGAACTAAATTAAAGGCTATAGCAGAATTCCCAATACTAACTACTACGTCTGATCTACGTAGTTTTCTTGGCCTTGTAAACCAATTGAGCTCGTTTAGTTCTCCAATAGCAATTGCAGTAAGCCAACTACGAAAGCTAATCAGCACAAAAAGTGAATTAAATTGTCCCATTGCATTCAAAGAAGTTAAAACCCTTCTGGTGTTGGGTATACCCCGATATTGGGAATGTTTGATCCCTCTTGTGAGACAGTTCTCCAAACTGATGCTTCAATGACGTTTGGACTCGGGTTCTTTTAGCTACAAAAACAATCTGATAACTAACTGGAGACTCATCCAATGTGGAAGTCGGTTTTTAAAAGTTACAGAGACAAGATACGCAATGATAGAACTAGAAGCTTTGGCGATTTTGTGGTCTATTCGGAAATGCCATTTATATCAGGGTTGGACTCCCTGATTTCCCTGTGGTTATAGATCACCAACCGTTGGAGTCTATATTTATCAAATACAGATTAGTTGATAACGACAACAGCCGGACATTAAATTATTGATCAAAATTGACGTCATACATTCAATGCAGTTTGGAAAAAAGGAAAAGACCACGCCATCACAGATGCGCTCTCCCGGGCACCCATTGAAGGTATAGATGTGGAAATCGAAGAGTCTGAATCATTATTAGTTGAACAGGCAGTTTTATTCGCCAATGCCATAGAAGAAGCTATACATAACATTCCTGATTTAACTCTAGAAAAATTGCAAGATTCTGCTAACGTAGATCCTGATTATCAACAGCTTATAAACGCAGTTGTTAATAGTTTCACAAATAATGTCGACAACAATAATTATATTAATCAATTTACAAAATTACAAAACGAAATTTCCGTTAAAGATGGCCTAATACTTTGAGCTCAGCAGTTAGTTTTTCCACCTTCAGCTGTATAGGATGTTTTACGAAAACTGCATGCCAGCCATCAGGGCATAGAAAGAACCAAACGCTGTGCTCGTCAATGCGTGTTTTGACCAAAAGTAAACCATAGAAGCATGTACTGAGTGTTAAAGTTATCAACCCTTATAAGCTACAGCCTATGCTACATTGAACCTATGCTGCAGCATGTTGTTCCATCTCGGGGTTTTGCTTCAGTACCGATTTCTTCCAGTACGCTAGCTACTACTGCATTGTTTATGGCGACATATGCAATCTCCTCCAGGCAATAAGGAAATATCGAATTCCCAACCAAACGCGGCAATTACTGTTTGGCGTAGAAATCGTTCACACATCAAACCAGATCGATTACAGTACCATAAACTGGGAGATTACTAGATTTGCTTCACCACAACCCATCTTGGTAAGATCCACCTGGTTTCGATATGGATCTCAAAAAAGAGGACTTGGTATGATCTCAATTATGGGTATTGGTGAAGGGTAATTGTGTACACATAGTAATAGTACTGTAGTTTTATACACTACAGTGCCGTACAGCTGTTTGTATTGTGTCGTATTAACTACTTTGTATACAAGACAGTATATGTATAAGACAGTATAGACTTGTATATAAGACAGTTTATGGACAAGTAAATACTTAGTAAACATTATACAGTAGTCATTCATATTGTTTGAGCTCGCGTTGCTCACATTCGCATTGTTCTGTTCACCCTGCTTGCGTTTCTCACGCTCATCTTGCTCATGCTGTCCTCATCGTTTTTGGACCTCCTTTTCTTTCCTCCGGTTCTCTCTGGACCTTTTCTCTCTCCCCTTTCTCCTGATCACGTCTTAAATCTCTCGCGGTTAATTCCTCTCGTATTCACCTCAATCTATCCTGTTTCTCACTTTTCTCTCTCTCCGCAACCATATTCTCTTCCGCTCTCGTTAACTCGAATTCTTTCTCTTTTCTTTCTACCGACTTACTTTTACGGTTATAACAGAGGATGTGGAACGAGCCACGAAAGTAAGCGAGCTTAGCATACGGGTACCAATAACTTAATCGGTGTGTCTGTTGTTCTGTTGTGTTCAATTTTAAACGTTAATAACTCAGCCAAATCTCGATAAAGTCTGTTTACCTTACAATATCATTGGCTGAGTATTTAATCGTGATTCTTTAGAATAAATAGCTAAATAATTTCGTTGAGGTGTTAGTTGGTTGATGTGATAAATTAATATTTCAGTACCAATACTATTAGCATAAGGAAAGTTTTAATATTTCTTACAAATTGGGTCGCCTCCACGCCTAAAATATTTAATGTATTACTTTATGAGTTTAACATGTTACAAATACCTTGAGTTTATTGATGTCTTTGATGGTTAAATAAATTAAAACAATAAAATAGGACATGGGGTCTTATTCCCTCAGATACTACCTAGCATTTAGGTGTCTGGTGGTACGGTATGATTTCTAATTTATTGGTCATTGTCTTAATTTAGTGGTGCAGTTTTGTTAGGGTAGGGGTGGGGTTCGTGGCACACTGCTGATGAGGTGAACAACGAATCCCAGGGTTCAGTGTTTAAATCTCCGAAACCCTTTTATTTTTATAAAATTTATTACTTAGACTTACCTTTTCGGCGGACAAAATGTCCTATATTTTTCGTAATTTATGGGATAGCCTATTTCGTGCAATACTTACCGGAACCTGTAGTTACTGTATGGTTTGGTGCAGTTTTTTATGTGGTAGTTGGGTTGGGTTATGTAGCACTAAAATCGATTTGGTATTGTGTTTTTTTAATGGGCCTTAGTGCCTGAGTACTAGCAGTGGCCCAAGTGGCCCTAAATGCTAGGTAGTATCTGAGAGAATAAGACCCCATGTCCTATTTTATTGTTTTCATATTAATTTCACAATCCCTCTAAAGTCGTGGTTGTCTAACATCATACTGTATAAATAAATTAAATAATATGCGATCTTTAATTATTTTTGCTAGAAATTTGTGCTGCTTGTATATTTGTGAATCGCTTCCAGTTCTGTGTTATATTAAAAATAAATATAACATATTACTTTTAAAACACAAATTTAAATCCTGCGTGCGCCTTTGGGGTTGGGGTGGTGCAGATTAAGACGGAGGTTAAAGGGTGTGGGGGGGGGGGGGGGTATTCCCATCTCTTTGATTTACTGGTGTTTGGTTAAATTTCTTAAATACCGAGTTTGTGATATAGTAGAAGCGCTCAAAATTAATCTGTATCTCATAAGTAAGTCTCGTGCTGCGCGAAAGCCCCTCGAACGTGTAACTGATTGCACACTGTCCTCACTCTCCCTCCACGCTCACATTACTAATGGAATCCTGGGATTTAATCCCTCAGATTCCACTTCTCTGGAATTGCAGAATAGTAAGACCCCTACACTAACTTTAGATCAAGTCCACTCCCTCGAATTTCCCCCAAAGTATATTCCTTTACAGCTTGGATTTTATCTTCCCAACTTATCTGGGTTATTTAATGTAAATGATAGTTTATTCAACTGAAATATCTTGTCTACCTTTCATGAATGATATTGTAATAAGTTGTTCAGAAATGGAAAAAATGAGAAAGCGCATCACCGGGGGTTGAACCAGCGCTATCTTCCTTTCATGTCCATCCTCCTGTTGTTGGGATGGTTACGGATTGTCTCATCGTTGTCTGCTTGGGTGTCTGTTGCTAAGGTTTACTGGAGGTAGGCTTGTTCCGCCGATGGAACTATAGCCTCTGGAGAGCGGAGACCGAACCATAATCCTGCTCTCCCCATCACCCACTATAAGAGACCTCCTGACAGTACCAGGGAACAGAGCTCGCCTACCCCCCACAGGGTAAGGTCACATATCTGTTCTTGTTCAAAGACCACTATCTGCTTCGCCATAGATAGCATGGGGTAGCGCTGGTGTTTCCATAAGATAAGTTCCTGATGCGTCTCTTGTTCCTCCACACTGCCGACCATGCCAGCAATGAGAGTTCCATCGAGTGGAGTTCTTGGTATCTGTTTTCCGTCATCGAATTGTCGTTCACCCGATATGATAGAATCAGTCTTCGTTTGGTTAACTTTGTCATTCATAGTTCGTTTGAATTCGAGTTCATTCTCACTCCGCTCTAGGATCGGCATGCTGCATTGCAGCTGCATTTTTAAGAATGCTGTGCCGGCTTGTCGACAAAATTGCGCCGCCACAACTCCATATCACCCATGACATTTGCTAGATCATCCGCATCTTCAAGGCCAGTGTCCTTTAAGATGCGTCTCAATAAAGTCATGGGCTGTCCACCATGCTTATTCACTCCATGAGGCCGCCAAAGCACAAGATTATGCACTGGCTGGTCCTCACGGCGAAAGCAATGTCCTGCAAAGCGGGGGCGATTTTGTTCTAGTGTCAAGCTTGGGGAACCAATGAGACACCTCCAATGTCATATAGTGTCTGGTTGGAAATGTGTGCATTGTACTTGACACAATGAACCCGGCGTAGCATTCTTGTGAATGTGCCATCCAGAGATTTGGTGTCCTCATCAGTTAGAGCCCAGCCTGGACTCCCATAGAGGAGTACTGGAACCACTGCTGCTCTAAATAATCGGACCTTAAGTTTCCGATTAATTCTCGGTGACTTCCAAATCCTGGAAAGCCTATTCAAGGCTGCCCATGCCTTTCCCTTACGTATTACTCCGCTTAGTCTGGTAATGTCAATCAATAGTTCGTGGGACAATGTACTGTAACTCGTTGCAGATGCGATCCATTACGACTGTCCACATCCGATCGGTGCTGTACCATCTTGAAAAATTATCTGGTTCATTGAACTCCATCATTGGGTTTCACTGAGTAGCATCTTGCCACTTAAAAAGGGCTCCGTTCTGTCATTGTTGATTTTTGTATTCGAAGAACATTATCAACATCGCTTGGAAGATTTTAATCTTCCATCAACTATCTCTGTGATCGCGGTTGAAGAACTTTCCAGGTCAGGTGTCACTATCGTCAAATATCTATATCAAATCACCTATGTACCGGCCTGCTGGTAAGCCAATACATGTGACTGTTGATCCTCAAACTGCTAATTATCAATTAAATTATGTTTCCTATCTCTAGTTTATTGTTTTGGTTCATTTGAACTCGCCTCTATAACCTGCTTCTTTACTAACCTGCCTACAAGTAAGTGTAATTGTAAGTGTAGGCGTAGCGTTCACCCTCCACACTACCTCTGTTACTTACAGGTGTAACCAAATGAACACTCCTTCCACACTAGTCATGTCCACTCATTATTCACTCCATAGTCTATATTGTATCCAGGGTTATTGCTCGTATACTATTATCGTATATTGGTTTAAGATTATTCACTCACACTCCTCAGTGTTGTGTACCATTTATCGTGAACTAATTTCTCAAGTAGTAATACATTGTAATATTATTATTATCCACCCTAAAATTTATATAACATTTTACATAATTTCAAGGAAACGAAGATCAACTTTAACAAAACTTAAACCAAAATGAACAAAATGATCTGCATTCTACTTCTAATCTCCGTGACAACGGTATTTGGGAGACCGTTGGAAAGGGTTGATGCAACGGAATCCACCACAATAGTTGATGCAACAGAAACCAACACACCAGTTGATCCAACTGAAACCACCATAACAGTTGATGCATCGGAAACCACCACACCAGTTGATTCAACTGAAACCACCATAACAGTTGATGCATCGGAAACCACCACACCAGTTGATTCAACTGAAACCACCATAACAGTTGATGCATCGGAAACCAACACACAAGTTGATCCAACTGAAACCACCACACCAGTTGATTCAACTGAAACCACCATAACAGTTGATGCATCGGAAACCACCACACCAGTTGATTCAACTGAAACCACCATAACAGTTGATGCATCAGAAACCAACACACCAGTTGATCCAACTGAAACCACCATAACAGTTGATGCATCGGAAACCACCACACCAGTTGATTCAACTGAAACCACCATAACAGTTGATGCATCGGAAACCACCACACCAGTTGATTCAACTGAAACCACCATAACAGTTGAAGCATCGGAAACCAACACACAAGTTGATCCAACTGAAACCACCACACCAGTTGATCCAACTGAAACTACCATAGCAGTTGATGCATCAGAAACCAACACACCAGTTGATCCAACTGAAACCACCACACCAGTTGATCCAACTGAAACTACCATAGCAGTTGATGCATCAGAAACCAACACACCAGTTGATCCAACTGAAACCACCATAACAGTTGATGCATCGGAAACCACCACACCAGTTGATTCAACTGAAACCACCATAACAGTTGATGCATCGGAAACCACCACACCAGTTGATTCAACTGAAACCAACACACCAGTTGATCCAACTGAAACTAACACACCAGTTGATTCAACTGAAACCACCATAACAGTTGATGCATCGGAAACCAACACACAAGTTGATCCAACTGAAACCACCACACCAGTTGATCCAACTGCCAGGCATGGAAATCAGGCCTGGCAGTAGGAAATCATGGAAATCGATCAATCTGCTTACTGGGCGGAAAAGCCAACCAACCACCAAGGTTAAGGCTGAATCACCAGCCGATCGCCTCAATGGTTGGAAAGCCCACTTTGAAAAGCTCCTCAATAATGACAGGGTATTGCCTGATAACTTTATAGAAGTAAAAGTGTCTGAGTCTGTACTCCCAGATATTCCCATTGGCGATATCTCCTTTGCAGAAGTGAAGGCTGCTGCAAAGAGCATTAAGACCAATCGTGCCAGTGGAGTAGATGGTGTTCCCCCTGAGGTCTTTAAAATACCTGAGTGTTTAAAGCTCATCTATCCCATCATAGTAGACATGTACCGTACAACAAGAGTCCCACAAGAAATGAAAACAAATAAGTTGGTGCCAGTTCCCAAGAAGGGCAACCTAACACTCTATGGTTCTTTTCGGGGAATCTCATTGATCTCGATTGCTGCAAAACTATACAATAGAAT
Source organism: Nemertoderma westbladi (assembly GCA_032718475.1). NCBI lineage: Eukaryota > Metazoa > Xenacoelomorpha > Nemertodermatida > Nemertodermatidae > Nemertoderma > Nemertoderma westbladi. The sequence goes on along the minus strand of JAUCBJ010008869.1, from coordinate 36,004 downwards.
TCTATTAAATCGCATCAGGGATCCCATTGAGAGACTGCTACGTGGAAATCAGAATGGGTTCCGTAAAGGTCGTGGGACCATGGAGCCCATTTTGGCACTTAGAAGGATAATTGAAGAGTTATCAAAAAAGAAAGACAGGCATCTGGCTGTTATCTTTGTTGACTTCTTCAAGGCCTTTGATTCAGTCTCTCGCTCACGTATGTTCAGCATACTTTCATTATATGGGATTCCTGATGAAATTATTGCAGCAATCAGATCAGTATACGATGGTTCGACAACATTTGTGTCTACTGTTGATGGTGACACAGAACCATTTGAAGTGTTATGGGGCGTCCTCCAAGGAGACACACTTGCACCATTCTTGCTCATTATTGTGGTTGACTATGTTCTACGCATGTCCTTAGATCATCATAATGATGATGGGGTGATGATAACTCCACCTACTGGCTCCAGAAGTCGAGGAAATCCTGCCAAGTACCTAACTGATCTAGACTTTGCTGATGACTTAGGAGTACTCTCAGAATCATTAGAGGGAGCCCAGCGGCTCCTCAGCTCATTAGAACATGCTGCTTCTAGTGTTGGTCTTTTTATTAACTCCAGAAAGACCAAAATTCTGACAGTTAACTTTGAAAGTCCTCAGCAAGTCTCTGATCGGATGAGCATAAGCTCAAAGGATGGTATGCTTGAGCATGTGGACGACTTCTGTTACCTGGGATCATGGATCCGGAAGTCAGGTGAGGACCTTCGAATACGTAAGGGAAAGGCATGGGCAGCCTTGAATAGGCTTTCCAGGATTTGGAAGTCACCTAGAATTAATCGAAAACTTAAGGTCCGATTATTCAGAGCAGCAGTAGTTCCAGTACTCCTCTACGGGAGTCCATGCTGGGCTCTAACTGCTGAGGACACCAAATCTCTGGATGGCACATTCACAAGAATGCTACGCCGGGTACATTGTGTCAAGTACAATGCACACATCTCCAACCAGACACTATATAACATTGGAGGTGTCTCATTGGTTCCCCCAAGCTTGACACTAGAACAAAATCGCCTCCGCTTTGCAGGACATTGCTTTCGCCGTGAGGACCAGCCAGTGCATAATCTTGTACTTTGGCAGCCTCATGGAGTGAATAAGCATGGTGGACAGCCCATGACTTTCTTGAGACGCATCTTAAAGGACACTGGCCTTAAAGATGCGGATGATCTAGCAAATGTCATGGGTGATAGGGAGTTGTGGCGGTGCAATTTTGTTGACAAGCCGGCACAGCATTCTTAAAAATGCAGCTGCAATGCAGCATGCCGATCCTAGTAGTGATCCAACTGAAACTACCATAGCAGTTGATGCATCAGAAACCAACACACCAGTTGATCCAACTGAAACCACCATAACAGTTGATGCATCGGAAACCACCACACCAGTTGATTCAACTGAAACCACCATAACAGTTGATGCATCGGAAACCAACACACAAGTTGATCCAACTGAAACCACCACACCAGTTGATTCAACTGAAACCACCATAACAGTTGATGCATCGGAAACCAACACACAAGTTGATCCAACTGAAACCACCACACCAGTTGATTCAACTGAAACCACCATAACAGTTGATGCATCGGAAACCACCACACCAGTTGATTCAACTGAAACCACCATAACAGTTGATGCATCGGAAACCAACACACAAGTTGATCCAACTGAAACCACCACACCAGTTGATTCAACTGAAACCACCATAACAGTTGATGCATCGGAAACCAACACACAAGTTGATCCAACTGAAACCACCACACCAGTTGATCCAACTGAAACTACCACAGCAGTTGATGCATCAGAAACCAACACACCAGTTGATCCAACTGAAACCACCATAACAGTTGATGCATCGGAAACCACCACACCAGTTGATTCAACTGAAACCACCATAACAGTTGATGCATCGAAAACCACCACACCAGTTGATTCAACTGAAACCAACACACCAGTTGATTCAACTGAAACCAACACACAAGTTGATCCAACTGAAACCACCACACCAGTTGATCCAACTGAAACTACCATAGCAGTTGATGCATCAGAAACCAACACACAAGTTGATCCAACTGAAACCACCACACCAGTTGATCCAACTGAAACTACCATAGCAGTTGATGCATCAGAAACCAACACACCAGTAGATCCAACTGAAACCACCACACCAGTTGATCCAACTGAAACTACCATAGCAGTTGATGCATCAGAAACCAACACACCAGTTGATCCAACTGAAACCACCATAACAGTTGATGCATCGGAAACCACCACACCAGTTGATTCAACTAAAACCACCATAACAGTTGATGCATCGGAAACCACCACACCAGTTGATTCAACTGAAACCAACACACCAATTGATCCAACTGAAACTAACACACCAGTTGATTCAACTGAAACCACCATAACAGTTGATGCATCGGAAACCAACACACAAGTTGATCCAACTGAAACCACCACACCAGTTGATTCAACTGAAACCACCATAACAGTTGATGCATCGGAAACCACCACACCAGTTGATTCAACTGAAACCACCATAACAGTTGAAGCATCGGAAACCAACACACAAGTTGATCCAACTGAAACCACCACACCAGTTGATCCAACTGAAACTACCATAGCAGTTGATGCATCAGAAACCAACACACCAGTTGATCCAACTGAAACCACCACACCAGTTGATCCAACTGAAACTACCATAGCAGTTGATGCATCAGAAACCAACACACCAGTTGATCCAACTGAAACCACCATAACAGTTGATGCATCGGAAACCACCACACCAGTTGATTCAACTGAAACCACCATAACAGTTGATGCATCGGAAACCACCACACCAGTTGATTCAACTGAAACCAACACACCAGTTGATCCAACTGAAACTAACACACCAGTTGATTCAACTGAAACCACCATAACAGTTGATGCATCGGAAACCAACACACAAGTTGATCCAACTGAAACCACCACACCAGTTGATCCAACTGAAACTACCATAGCAGTTGATGCATCAGAAACCAACACACCAGTTGATCCAACTGAAACCACCATAACAGTTGATGCATCGGAAACCACCACACCAATTGATTCAACTGAAACCACCATAACAGTTGATGCATCGGAAACCAACACACAAGTTGATCCAACTGAAACCACCACACCAGTTGATTCAACTGAAACCACCATAACAGTTGATGCATCGGAAACCAACACACAAGTTGATCCAACTGAAACCACCACACCAGTTGATTCAACTGAAACCACCATAACAGTTGATGCATCGGAAACCACCACACCAGTTGATTCAACTGAAACCACCATAACAGTTGATGCATCGGAAACCAACACACCAGTTGATCCAACTGAAACCAACACACCAGTTGATCCGACTGAAACCACCATAGCAGTTGATGCATCGGAAACCAACACACCAGTTGATCCAACTGAAACCATCACAACAGTTGATGCATCGGAAACTAACACACCAGTTGATCCAACTGAAACCACCATAACAGTTGATGCATCAGAAACCAACACACCAGTTGATCCAACTGAAACCACCATAACAGTTGATGCATCGGAAACCAACACACCAGTTGATCCAACTGAAACTAACACACCAGTTGATCCAACTGAAACCACCATAACAGTTGATGCATCGGAAACCAATACACCAGTTGATCCAACTGAAACCAACACACCAGTTGATCCAACTGAAACCACCATAACAGTTGATGCATCGGAAACCAACACACCAGTTGATCCAACTGAAACCACCATAACAGTTGATGCATCGGAAACCAACACACCAGTTGATCCAACTGAAACCAACACACCAGTTGATCCAACTGAAACCACCATAGCAGTTGATGCATCGGAAACCAACACACCAGTTGATCCAACTGAAACCACCATAACAGTTGATGCATCGGAAACCAACACACCAGTTGATCCAACTGAAACCACCATAACAGTTGATGCATCGGAAATCAACACACCAGTTGATCCAACTGAAACCAACACACCAGTTGAACCAACTGAAACCACCATAGCAGTTGATGCATCGGAAACCAACACACCAGTTGATCCAACTGAAACCAACACACCAGTTAATACAACTGAAACCAACACACCAGTTGATCCAACTGAAACCACCATAACATTTGATGCATCGGAAACCAACACACCAGTTGATCCAACTGAAGAAACCACCATAACAGTTGATGCATCGGAAATCAACACACCAGTTGATCCAACTGAAACCAACACACCAGTTGATCCAACTGAAACCACCATAACAGTTGATGCATCGGAAACCAACACACCAGTTGATCCAACTGAAACCACCATAACAGTTGATGCATCGGAAACCAACACACCAGTTGATCCAACTGAAACCACCATAACAGTTGATGCATCGGAAATCAACACACCAGTTGATCCAACTGAAACCAACACACCAGTTGATCCAACTGAAACCACCATAGCAGTTGATGCATCGGAAACCAACACACCAGTTGATCCAACTGAAACCAACACACCAGTTAATACAACTGAAACCACCATAACAGTTGATGCATCGGAAACCAACACACCAGTTGATCCAACTGAAACCAACACACCAGTTAATACAACTGAAACCACCATAACAGTTGATGCATCAGAAACCAACACACCAGTTGATCCAACTGAAACCACCATAACAGTTGATGCATCGGAAACCAACACACCAGTTGATCCAACTGAAACCACCATAACAGTTGATGCATCGGAAACCAACACACAAGTTGATCCAACTGAAACCATCACAACAGTTGATGCATCGGAAACCACCACAATGTTTGAAACTGAAAGTAAGTTGTATTTTAAGGTAACCGACATTTCACAATAAATACGATTTAATTTTCTTTTTGATATTTTATTTTTAGTAATTATTTAGTTAATATCATATATTATTAGTTGCAAAGCTCAAACTTTCAGTGTATCCTGTACAGGGATCTCTCTGATTGTTTAAATCTATATTCTCTCTCATGTTTAAATTTGTCCTTCCTTAATTAACAGCTCTAATAATTAAATTAATAACTTAAATTTTTATAATTATACTTTAATGTATAAGTCTACATTTTATATATGTTATTGAAAAGTGAATATTATTAAGGATCCTTTCACTAATCAGACATCCTAACCTTTTCGAATTTCCATTGACATATTAATTTCATATAGGTACGTTTTTAATAAATACTTTGTATTATTTTCTAATTTCTCTTAATATTATTGTCAATAGAGAGCAGAAATGTTTGGGCGAACATTTTTAAAATAACTGTTAATATTGCTGGTCAAGCTGTTAAAGCGGCGGAAGATGGTCTAAAGGAGGCACAAAGACATTTAGAAACGATTGAAGGTGTGAAAACATAATATTCTGCAAACCAAACTCGTTTATTTTGCGACTCTGTGTGGGTGATTTATGCGGTGCTTTTCTATATCTATTGTAATATTTAATATAATCGGTTGATTTTCGGCGGTTCATTTAAGAATTATGGGTAATCCTATAATTTTTTTAATATTGGAGTGGCTGTGGCAATAAAAAGGTGAAATTGTGAGAAACTTACTAAAAAAAAATTTGTGATTAGGCATACCTTTGTCTTTGCCTATAGATGTCAAAAACACCTTTAAGTTAAGGGAAAATCGAAAACCTGTCAAGGAAAGTCTTTAGTCGCTCGATGTAATTAATTTCCCTAACTTCGTCCTTGGCTCAAGGAAAAATAGAATTGAATAAATTAAATTAGAATAGTTTTAATAATAAATTTATTTCGTATTCGATTAGTTACTATTATAAATTCTAGTTTTACCAACTATACATATTTTTCACAATGTTGTAGGAAAGGAAATAAGAAACGGTACCGGTAATTTAAAAAGTAAGATTGACCTACTCCCATGGACTTATTAGTATTTTAATTTATACCTATATCTATGGTGTAATTTATTAATAAATTTAGTATTAATTAATCAATAGTAAATAATTATATAATTTTTAACAAATGTGTCTGAAAATTTATGTGATTCTACCGGTACCTAACTATGATTTTGTAACTGTGATCTTGTAACGTGCTAATAATGCGAAGTGAAACCAGGAATACCAATTGGTAACCTGGTGCTCAGATTTGTATCAAAAATTATAATTTGTAACTAGGTGATGAGATTCATAACTGGACACACTGGTCGTATCCAGATGTTCGCATTTTACCTGGAACTCAGATTCATAATCGGGAACTCAATTCTTAAATAGGAACTCAATTTGTAACTTGGAGCTCGGACTGCACACAATTATTTGTAACTAGGAAAATAGATTGGTGACCAGGTGATCAGATTCGATAATGAGACTTAAAATTGAAACAACAAGTCTGGCTCTACATAGTAATACCCGCCCAGCTGTATATCCATTAGAACGGTTAAGGTTAAGGGGAACATTAGCCCCACCGCAAGTGAAATTTTCGAAATTGTCGAAAATCTTCAAAAAAATATTTTTTTATCTGGTTTTGGAGTTTGATAGAATGGAATTCATGTGATGACATCGTTTTTCACCACTAAATTATTTTCTGACCACAAAACTGCACTTTTCAACAACAGTATTTAAGGCTGATATTCCTGAATCTCTGTATAAAACAACTATTTTCTCAGTTTGTCTATTTTTACTTTTTTCACCACTAAAATCACTTCAAATCCTTAACATCCTTAAACATGATATACTTTATTATATAAAGCCTCAAAATTTATCTAATAATTATTGAACAAAACCTACCTGCACAAAAAGTGCCCTATTTTTCGAACAATAGGGTTTCTCGAAGCAATCCATACTCCGTTTACATGGTGTTAAAAAAATCGATTTGGGGTAATGGTCCCCTTAAATACATGTAGTTCCAGTTAAAAAATTATAGGTTATATTCACTCGGTGTGATACAGTATATTAAAGTAAGCAGTAACTTGATCTATATAAATTTACCATAATTTAAATTATTTCCATAAACAATTACTTATTAATCCAGACAAAAATAAATATTACTGTGAACAAAGGCAACCTGTGAAACAATGGTGACACCAAAAAAACCATAACCGCGGTAGTGTGTACACTGCTGTGGTGACACCAAAAAAAACCATAACCGCGGAAGTGTGTACACTGCTGTGGTGACACCAAAAAAACCATAACCGCGGTAGTGTGTACACTGCTGTGGTGGAACCAAAAAAACCATAACCGCGAAAGTGTGTACACTGCTGTGGTGGAACCAAAAAAACCATAACCGCGGTAGTGTGTACACTGCTGTGGTGGAACCAAAAAAACCATAACCGCGGAAGTGTGTACACTGCTGTGGTGGAACCAAAAAAACCATAACCGCGGAAGTGTGTACACTGCTGTGGTGGAACCAAAAAAACCATAACCGCGGTAGTGTGTACACTGCTGTGGTGGAACCAAAAAAACCATAACCGCGGAAGTGTGTACACTGCTGTGGTGGAACCAAAAAAACCATAACCGCGAAAGTGTGTACACTGCTGTGGTGGAACCAAAAAAACCATAACCGCGGTAGTGTGTACACTGCTGTGGTGGAACCAAAAAAACCATAACCGCGGTAGTGTGTACACTGCTGTGGTGGAACCAAAAAAACCATAACCGCGGAAGTGTGTACACTGCTGTGGTGGAACCAAAAAAACCGTAACCGCGGTAGTGTGTACACTGCTGTGGTGGAACCAAAAAAACCATAACCGCGGAAGTGTGTACACTGCTGTGGTGGAACCAAAAAAAACCATAACCGCGGAAGTGTGTACACTGCTGTGGTGACACCAAAAAAAAACCATAACCGCGGTAGTGTGTACACTGCTGTGGTGGAACCAAAAAAACCATAACCGCGGTAGTGTGTACACTGCTGTGGTGGAACCAAAAAAAACCATAACCGCGGAAGTGTGTACACTGCTGTGGTGACACCAAAAAAAAACCATAACCGCGGTAGTGTGTACACTGCTGTGGTGGAACCAAAAAAACCATAACCGCGGAAGTGTGTACACTGCTGTGGTGGAACCAAAAAAACCATAACCGCGGAAGTGTGTACACTGCTGTGGTGGAACCAAAAAAACCATAACCGCGGTAGTGTGTACACTGCTGTGGTGACACCAAAAAAACCATAACCGCGGTAGTGTGTACACTGCTGTGGTGGAACCAAAAAAACCATAACCGCGGAAGTGTGTACACTGCTGTGGTGGAACCAAAAAAACCATAACCGCGGAAGTGTGTACACTGCTGTGGTGACACCAAAAAAACCATAACCGCGGTAGTGTGTACACTGCTGTGGTGGAACCAAAAAAACCGTAACCGCGGTAGTGTGTACACTGCTGTGGTGGAACCAAAAAAAACCATAACCGCGGAAGTGTGTACACTGCTGTGGTGGAACCAAAAAAACCATAACCGCGGAAGTGTGTACACTGCTGTGGTGGAACCAAAAAAACCATAACCGCGGAAGTGTGTACACTGCTGTGGTGGAACCAAAAAAACCATAACCGCGGAAGTGTGTACACTGCTGTGGTGGAACCAAAAAAACCATAACCGCGGTAGTGTGTACACTGCTGTGGTGGAACCAAAAAAACCATAACCGCGGAAGTGTGTACACTGCTGTGGTGGAACCAAAATAACCATAACCGCGGTAGTGTGTACACTGCTGTGGTGGAACCAAAATAACCATAACCGCGGTAGTGTGTACACTGCTGTGGTGGAACCAAAATAACCATAACCGCGGTAGTGTGTACACTGCTGTGGTGGAACCAAAAAAACCATAACCGCGGTAGTGGTGTGTACACTGAAGTCAAGACCGGTGCAATAAATTATCAAACATATTTGTATAGTTAACGCGGTACTGTGTACTATGGCCAAGGCTAAGGCACCAAGATTTCACCTAAATTGCACTTAATCGTTCGACAAGTTTCTATATGATTTGTATAAATTTATTGAAACTCAGTCAATAGGCCAGGAATAGCGCACAAAGTCTGACGACTTAATTACAGTGCGGTCCCCCCAGAACTATACTCCCCAAAGGAAACTCCAGTACTCATTTAGCTAACATTCAATTAAGGATGCAAGGCAGAGATGCGCCCTGGCTGTTAACCTTTAGTTAAAGCAATCATGCCGAAACTAAAACTGCCTCGGCCCCCATGCTGGGATTGAACCCACGACCTCCGAGGCAACAGATTGAACCACTACCCCAAGGTGGCAGTATTTCTGGAATTTTATTTTGTAGTTGCCAGAGTAACCGCGTGCGAAGTTCAAATGGCCAATGCCTAGAATTCAAAACCACGTAGGTTAGGTATCTTACCTCAAGATTTGTTATGATAAATATTAGAATTTGTGGCGGTATGGCGAGTATAATGTATGAACTCACCTCACAGGGAATTGAGCGTGCATTTATATTTCTATTACTTGCAACTGACATGCCTCTGGTGTCTGACTATTGCTTGTCATTACTGTTAACTGTAAATTAATATTCTGGAACGTTCCCAATATACGAAGATACTCGTCTTGCTCTCTGATTGGACAGTTTTGATTATTGACTCGTATTGACCCTTTTTCTTTCCCATTTTTCCCCCTTTTTTCTTTCCCTGATTCTGATATCAATGAGATGCACAAATTGGATAAAAAAATTGATTGAACAAAATAATGTTGGGGTGAAATGGGCAGGATATTTCAAAATACTTAATTATACTGGTTACCGTGGTAACGAGATTGTAAATAAACAAATTCTAATATAAAATAATTTTACATCTTATTCTCACATACCAAATCTTAAAATCAAGACCTTCGACGTCTTGCAGTTTAACCAGTTACCTTGGCAACAAGAAAAATAATCCAAAAACAAGTTTTACAAAATGCATATATATATATAGCCCCATATACCTCATATATCTTACTTGTTAAACCATTAAAATAAGAAATTATTAAGTTATTTTTAAAATAAAGCTATAAATAACAAAAAAAATACCAAAATAAATTTAGGAGAAATCTCGGTGGTTTGTATTAGAGGCAGGGTAGCCTCGCCTACTTTGGCCTAATTTTGTAACATATTTGCAACTTTATGGTTTTATCGACAGGCAATCGAGTGGACAAGACACAATGTGTTGACATTATAAATTAGTGTTAATAAACATTCTACTTTATGGGACACTGATGATACCATAAAGTTGCAAACAGATTATAAAATAGTTCAAAACAAGCAAACATTCGGCCGAAGCCGAATGATGCGAGCCTGATGCGAGCCTGATGCGAGCCGAAGATATAGCTGATACCCGATTGTAGGGGTGGGCGCTACTCCTATTTGCTACCCTAGGGTAAGGGTGGGCGCTACTCCTATTTGCTACCCTAGGGTAGGGGTGGGCGCTACTCCTATCCCAAGATTTGCTCCCAGTAATTTAACTGGTACTCATTTTAACGACCCCAATGGATGAAAGGCTGAGTGGATCCTGGCGGGGCTGAACCTACAACCATTAGATTGCAGGCCCGGCGCTCAACCAACTGAGCTACCCCGCCTTTGTTAAAATAAAATAGTTAAAAACAGGAAAAAAACATAATTAACTAACAAATATAATAATTTATAATTTATAATAATAAATTTATAATAATTTATATGCCAGAGACTGTCTGTCTATTCAACATGTATTATTAGGACACCATATCTATCATTATGTACTGAACGTCCAACTCCTCTGATAAAGTAAATTTAATTAGTCAGAAAACAAACAATAGTATAAGGAGGGAAATAAATTACAAATAAATTATATATATAAACCGCGTAAAAAAGCAAAACTATATAAATAGAGTTAGTAAATGATTAATAATCACTGTGGCTTATAACATATAATAAAAAAAAGCACTCTATGGGTGGAAAATAAAGTGGTAATTTACATAATGACCAACAGTCGCCTAAGTAAACGCACCTTAATAAAATGGTAAGAAATGGTAATAAAAATATTTTTTTCAAGCCTTAACAATTTTTTTAATTTATACCATCGGGTAGAACAACAACTCGCTAATTGCACACCCTGTAAAGAGGACACACCTTCGGGATATAAACCTGTGACAATATACCATTTGATTTAGTGTAAACTAATATTTAGTCTATAAAACAGACTCTAATAAACTATAACATTATAGTCCAGCAGATAAATGTTGGACACCTCAATAATTATGCCAGTTGCGGATCAGTAATGGATTATTAAGTACTATAATAATACTTAAAGGCTAATTAATTAAAGGATAATTCAATATCTGCTGGACTATTTATGGCTGAGGCGTTACATGTTTCTGAGTTTTACGAGGGAATCTAAAACAATAATTATGTCTACCTTTTCATGACGATTGTAATCCTCTAAGCTCGACAGACTCCTGTAACGCGGAACTAATAATTCGAATTCTATTAAATACTTGTAATTTTATAAAAAAAAATTGAAAAATATTTAGGACTGACGAGAAAATAACTAACAGCTACAACTAACATATGTGATTGTATTTATACAGTTAGCTCCCAAACCCATTTACTTAATATGGCACCAGTAACATGGTGGCACACACATATTCACCCACAGGTGTGATGTTTGCAGAAAAAGGTTAGATCTAAAAGACCCTGAAAGAAGACCTTATAGGGTTGCCACTATATTTCAGTTTCTATTTTTTGAAATAATTCCCTGAGTGGAGGGGGAGTGTGGGTCCACTAATTTATTTTATATTAGCTACCTTAATCATGACATCTCCCCTCCATTACATTCCAAAAGAAGTTCCATTAATTATTAATGTGTCCTTTTAATTAAAAGGTTAGTAGATTTACTATATTCCAGGTGAGAGACAACCCTTTTCTGCTGAGTGAATAACATAATTTTATAATTCGATTAAATTATGTGGAAGATAATCAAAAAATAAAATTGAAAAGTCGTCTAAATTATTGAACACAAGAATAAATAACCAGTTTCAAGCAAAAAATTACGTGAGACATTCCATTACCGACGTACTTAATACCGACCAACGTATAGCTATTAAGTGAAAAATGCCACAAATCAAACACCAAAAATAAAGCTTTAAAAATTCCCGTTGCATTTTGCATAAGTAATAATAGAAGAACTTCCACCACATGCAATGTTTCGTAAAACACATTCTTATAACCAAATACGTAAAGGGAATTCAAAAAAAAAACACGCACCAAAAATATACGGCCAGAGACCAGCTCGAATTCGTATTTAAAATAAACTCTTAAATTAAACAAATAATATTTACTTAATAAATAAAACAAATAATTATATTGAATAATTCATATTCAAGGAATATTTACAAACTCATATATTAATTATATCCACAATTAGTAATTAAACATTTTATATAGGATTTCATACCAAGAAACCAATTTGTTTAATCGAGTGAGTATAAAGTGTCGCGTGCAAAACACGCCGATACACCGAGGGAATGTGGTAGGCCTATACTAAATCAGTTGCGACAATAAAACAAGGAAGTGATGTAGATTAATCTAGTAGATTTGAATTATCTCCTACTTTTGGTACAACTCTATTCAGCAGTACTGGAGTTTATATAACAAAATAAAATTCTATCAGTAAGTATGCGAGATAGTCGCCATTAATATCGACGGCCTCCCATGCGGAATCTGAAATATTTTTACTCAGATACGAAAATTATTTCATCCTCAAATTGACTTGTCTCGAACGGGGGGGGGGGGGGGGGGGGTCGAAAAATAAGTCTGTATGACAGGAAACTCAATGACTCGATATAAAGGCATTTCGTCCACAAAATAACTTCTGTTGTTAATAAGGGAGCCAATAAATAAGTTCAAAAGTAAAAGTAATAATATCTACGTGTTAAGTGGAAGAGACATGATAACTTGTGATAAACTAATTTGTTTAGTTATCGATTTAAAATACAACACTGCAAACGAAATCACAAAATAATAGTAAGAAAGTGTAAGAAATATCGATTTTATAGTCAACAAAACGGAAATTTAATCTTTCCAATAGATCCGTGAAATGAAATAAATATAGTTTACCATAACTTCGATTTTACTCTATAATTTTGTGACAAACTGTGTTATGTTGGATGGAGGGGATCAAATGTGGTTGGGAAAAAACGTGGCGTCATTTATGTAGGGCGCCTAAACTGTACCGACCCGTCAACCTACGAACGGACTCCCTTCAGTAACCGTTTGAACCGCAGCCCCCCTTTCTTCCTCGCGTGTTCGCCGTCCCCCCCGGTAACTTCCTCTTTGGGTTTCCTACGCAACACGCGGCTTCGCAACGACGGGGTTTTCTTAAACCTCAGCATTTCATCCTCGCCTCGCTGCGACTCGTCCACCGTCAACTTATTGTCGTCCAACTCGGACAGCTGGCCTTCCGACATCGACTGATGGATCGCCCGTTCCGGGGGTGACGTCATCCCGGACAAACCGACCACGGTGTGACTCGCGTGGATGTTGTTACTCGTGGAATCCGGCGACGCGGAAACGAGCGGAGCGAGACCGTTAGTGACAACGAGTCCACCGGAAGAGGAGTCAACTCCTCCCGTAGTTGGTATTTTTTCTCCGCTCTGAGAGGCGCCAGAATCTATTCCTCCGCCCGAAGGCGTATTTAGTTCGTCTCCGACGAGTTTCATTTCGACTCCCCCGGAGGTCGTATCGCCTCCAGCGGGAGGAACGAGCGGCGCGGCCTCCGCGGGTAACGCGCCGTTACGCGGCGCGGCGGAATAGCCGGACTGTCTGCGCAACGCGAAGTCGTCGGCGAACAGCCGCTGTCGGCAGTCGGACGAGCCGACCGAGTGAGTGGCGAGCGCCGCTGCGGAGGCGACCGCCCGGAAGCTGTGGTGCGACTCGTCGAAACTCGGTTGCGAGACGAACGGCCGCGGCCGCTGCTGACTCATAATCGCCTGGGTGACGGCGAGCAGACGGGGCGTCGCGACGTCATCGTGCGGCGTGGAGGCGCCCCCGTGCGAATGGGAATGGAACTGGCCTTCCTTAACGGCGAGGTTTAGTTCGTCGATTCCGCAGTTTATCGTTATGGGGAAGCCGCACAATGTCTCCATGACGCCCCATCTAGCGACGCGTTCCTGCATCTCCCGAGTGACCTCGAGCAGGGAGGTCCTCGCCTCGAGTATCCGCTGATCCACCTCGTCGAAGTCCGATGAATGCGCCATCCTCATGGAACCCAACAAGGTGTTCCTCTTCCGCTTTATCTTCTCGCACACGTCTTTGGCTTCAACCATCATCTGCTCTGCGAGAATCTTCTTCTGTTTGAAGTGAACCGACTCGATTTCGTAGGTAATTTGTAAATATTCCTGGAAATATTTTAATATTTGAATAAATTTTATGTTTTCCTTCACAAAGATAACGTAATCGAATAAAAGTAAGTTTTAATAAAACAAGAATAACAAGAATCGATTTGTTTATAACTTTTTAATTAATTCCTTATTTTTACTTTTTAACTGTTTTTTTTTAACCGATATGGTAAAACCTTCAAACATGTCTATCTATCTGTCTGTTATGTCTTCGCCACTATGCCATTCTGTCTGCTTGACGGTCACAATAAAACTATCAAACACAAAATATTTTAAATAAATATAAACATAGGAATATAATATAGTTGTCGTCCTGTACAGCTCTGGGTGTGTCGATCCACCCAGATACAAACAAGTAACATTAGTAACAGTGTCAACTGATTGATTGATCGGACGCCAAGGGGTGGCAAAAACAATAAAACTACACCAAATGCTGTTAAACTAATATATTAAATGAGAGCAGGCAGTCTGGCAGTGATGCCAACGCGCAACGCAACCACAGAGACGTTTTAACCTAAAAAAGAGTATAACCAAAAAACTAAATACGTGTACAGTGCATGAGGGAGGGGGGCAATCAATATATTAATAATATTCCCACCTGTAACCCCGGGGGTGGGATCCATCTCCCGTTACCGTCCTCGCATCGCTCTTCCATCTGATTCAACGAGGCTTTCAACCTCGCGATCTCCTCGTTGGCCGCACTCAGCTGACTGGCGATGTCCTCCTTGAGTCGGGACTCCAGGGTCTCCTTGGACAGTATGGCCTCCTTGTGGGACTCGTTCGCCTTCTCCAGACACCCCTGGATGTTGCGGAGTTCGTCCTCGGCTGTCTGCAAGGAGGACAGTTGGAGCAGCATGTTGGAGAGTTGCTTCTTAGACCGATGGTGTTGTATGTAGCTGGGAGAAAGGAATTAAAATGAAAAACAATTAACCAGCGCAGAATTTATTCATGTAAAAAAAAAAAACTGAATGATAAAAGTTATGATTTCTTTCAGACTACATATAATTTTATAACTATTTTTATTTCAGTCAAACGGGACAAATATCGGCTGGATAAGATTATGACTTTGTTAAAGTTTTTGAAAGTATTTCGATGGAATTCCAATTCAAAACATAATATTTTTCTCAACGACCAATAATTTACTATTTAACCAGGAAATTTAAATATAGATCGAAGCTTGGTATATATGTTATTTTTTTATTTTGGTTTTAGGCACTGGGTATTAATAGGGGACACTCCTGAATGCTGATTTCAGAATCACCACAAATCATAAAAAAAATTGAAAAGTAAAGGAGCAGGTTAAACAGTGGTAACTAGAAGGAACCAAAACAATAAACGATTTGAAAAACAAAAGAGCAGAAAATTGCAGAAAGCTGTCTGCATTCAGGAGGGTCTCGTAACCAGTCACTTGGTATTATTTTTTTTGGCATATTTTTTTGGTATATCATTGATTTTTTGGTATGATGTTGAAAAAGTCATTTATCCGGTGTGGAATGTTACCACATTTGTGGGGAAATACCTAATAATGACAGGTACAACAATATATAAGGCACTTAACCGAATCAGCACTCACCCAAACCAACAGCCGATAACCCCCACGAGAATGCCGGCTATAAGAACCCCGTCCCGTATGAGTTTGAATCGGGACTTGGGTGGCCCGAACAACACGATGTCCATCGCTTTGAAACACAACTTCTGTTTGTGTATGGGGTTAGTGATGCCGAGGTAATGCTCCACGAACTGGTCCTTATTGGCCGCTATTCGGGGGAGCGTTCGACCGTCTATCTGTTTCTCATCGAAAACCGGTTTGAATTGCGGCAACTCGACGCTGGTTTCCAGCCAGGAAGTGACGTCATCGATAGTCCAATTGTAGACCTCGCAGTAACGCCATTGCTCCCACAGGTCGAGCACCGATATACTCTGGTCTGTCTGGTGGAATTTGTCTTGCCGACGTCTAATGTTTTCGCTGTTCAATTCTTCTTTAATGAAACCTGGAAGGCAGAGAAATACATGAAGGCGGAAGGGGCGGTTATAATTCGTTCATTGGCTTCCGTAGTCCTGTTTGAGGTCCTCCATCAAGCCTAGTCTGCTAAAAAAGTATTGTACCTGAGGGGCGGTATTCATAGAGATAGTATTAGTTACAGCTACTTAGTGACAGCTTTTAGTAAGAGCTGCAACTATGTTTAGTAAGAGCATCTGTTACTAAAAACAACTGATTTTAGTAAGAGCATTGACTTAACATCGTTTCAACTAGCCCTTCAAAAATTTCAGTATTCATAAACTGTTACTAAACTTAGTTCTAGCCTATTAGTAGCAGTGCTGGTACTTTAACTTATGTTTATCGAAAAGCTTTCAGTTTTAACTTAAGGACGGTAGTTATGCCCTGCATGTCTCTATGTTTACTGTTTTACTTGTATTGGTAGCCTACATTAAACCCATTAATATTATTGGTCACTAAAACAATTCCTGTTTTCCACTTTTCCAGTAAATTTTTTTCGTTATCAAATATATATTTCCTCCACTCAATTGAATTATCAGTAAAATATATTTTTGAATCATCAAAAATATAATTATATATTACATGGGAAAAAAGTTGAACTTTTTTTTTCATTATTAGTTGTTATTATTTATTATACATTGGCCCGTATGCATAAAACACATACGACCGTCGTAATCCTCCGATCGTCGTGTGTCAGCAGATACGACTATCGTAAACAAAATCGATATGCATAAAAATTGTCAGACCCTTTGATTGTAAACTTACGATTCATTTCAATCGTAAATTTAAGGGTGCTCTCCATTGAGTATTAAAGTTACGATCTGCCCCAGTTTACATTCAACTCAATTTTTATTGGCTAAAAGGTAGTATAGGATACTGTTGCTAAAGCTACCTCTATAAAACAGTACAACAGTCGTGAATAATATTGTAATAATAAGGAACATAATAGGAATCTCAGACTTTCGCAGTATTGTTTACAGAGTTGCCCAGCAACACTCTAAAATAGTATCGTAAAAATAGCATCGGAACTAAATTACGTTAATCGGAAGCACGATTAATCGTAAACAGTTTTATGCAAACCAATGTACGATAATCGTGGCTACGATAGTCGTAATCCAACATACGAATCATTTAGACGTATGGACGTAAATTTACGACTGTTTTATGCATACGGGCCATTATTATTCATTATTAATAATAGGCCTATTGAAAAAAAAAATGTTCTAAGTTTCTTTTCTCATGTAATACGTAATTTTATTCTTAAATTTGTTCTTTTTTTGTTGCTCAATTCTTTAATAAAACATAGCGAAATACTACACAGTAGTGTTACAAAATAAATTGAACTGTAGTATTTTACTATATTGCTTCCATAGTTACTGCAATTCAAATTACTGTATTCTTCAACTCCTAATGTTGTCTTACTCAATGTTAAATAATTTAATGTTCTCGAATATTTATTACTTAACTAGAGAGCCGCTTAACTACATAAACCAATATTGGATATTGAGTTCCGTTTTGGAGTTCGCCTTGCAGACACTAAAGTTGCAATTACTTTCGAGTGTGTGAATGGATTTTGCTCAAATTACTTGCAAACCTTTTCTACGTCGAATATCATCGATTACGTCTTTAATATATTCCACCAAAAATATTTTAATTTACTTTTTTCGCCGTGAAAAAAAGTAAAATCAATGCAATCCTATGGGTCACTTTTTTACCCTAGGGAAAAAAGTTTCTCCCGATTTGGGGGTATATTCGAGCGAAAAGGTAACAATTTAAGAATAAAATCTGTTAAGGCCTGTTGTAAAATATAATCCCTTCATTATTTAGGTTAGGATAATGTGGCACATATATTTTAGTGATTTCCTGTTAAAATTTTAGTGAAAAATTATTATTTTTAGTAAGTCGATAATTCAATTCGCTACCATTATCGAATACCATTATTAACATTCGGTAATAGAGAGGAAAATAATGAAGTGGGAACGCTACCGCTTTTTCATCTTGCGAAAGTTCGCGAATGGTAGAATTATTTAGCGAAACACATTTTTCAACGGACGCGGACCGTTCGGGATCAATCTCACCATTCAAGAATGTAAGCTGAAATTTGGAAAATCTAGTCGGATATATGTTTAAAAAACAACAAGCTTTATGTCGTTACATTTGACAGTTTCTCTGCCACAACACATTTGCAATGAACACAAAATGCTAGAAAAACAAGAGAGAGTATAATGTGGCCGGAGTCGTCAGTAACATAATAACCATACTGTATGTATGAAGGCCAACATAGAATAAGTATAAGTAAGCGTTCTTACCAACTTAAGTCACATCTTCATGTGACAAGAAATTTAAGTTACAGCTAATACTAACTTAAGTAAGACTAAATTCTATGAATACGAGTTTAGCAACAACTAGTACTAAATACGTTAGTAATAAGTAGCACCAACTTCTCTGAATACCGAATTAGTACAAGCACTTACTAACTTGATGTGACTAGGACTAAGTTCATAGTTAGTCACATTTATGAAGTCCGCCCCAGATGTCTAAACCCCCGGTATGCATTACAGCATTAGGCAGTTAGGGTCTATGTAGGACTGTAGGATTGTCATTGTACAGTTGTAGGAAACTTACCTCCGCTCTCTTTAGGATCAATGTCTCCATCATGGTCGTCGTCTAGCATCCTATGTATCGCCTTGACGGCGTCGTACCCCGCCCTATCCTTCTCCGAGTACATTGTAATTGACATGCAATCATCGTCACTTAGATCCTCTCTACTGCAGCCCCCGAGCGCGTAGTAATACTCCTCCTGTGTGGACACGGTCCGCGAGTAAGGGACATCTATAGACTTTCTGGAGTTCAGTTTATTGAAGTTTAGGGCCTCGGTTGCAGAGGTCCTCAACGATAATGCGAATAAAATCTCCAATATTATCCAGCAGTCAAGCAATGAGTACCGGTACCGGTAACAATGAAAATCCATTTTATTTCTGTGACGTCAAGAGGACGTGCTGACGTGTGTTTGAGACACGTTGCGGTATACAGTTACGGTATGGCTTTGTAAAACCTTGTACCTAACAGCCTAATATTGCATTAGATAGGCAGTCTTAGAGTGGGGCCTAGTACCCTAATTAATTACAACATTACAGCATTAGGCTAGGTCAAGGACTACTGAAGCAAGGACTGGTACACGGTAAATCTGTAAATCCAGACTTCGCTAGCGAAGGCCGATGTTGTTTTTGTTACAGGGAACCAGTCAGCCAGTTTGAATGATAAACATACACATTCTGGGGTAAAAAATAATGTAGAATCTATTTCTGGTATTAGTTTTTCAATTATCTTGCTTTCATGAATTGTTTTCTATATTTTTTGTGTTTATAAATTATGTAGTCCCTTTCGTTATCTGGTTATGTCCTTTTGAAGTCCTTTGTTATCTGGTTATCTTATCAGGTCCAGGTGGCGTTATTTAGTTTCTAACAGTCTAAGCATATCTTATTACTTATGTAGGCTACTGACTGACTGATGTGCGGTACAGTACTCCTGTACTCTGGTACTGCAGTATGCTGTATGCAGTACGTCTGTACGTCAGTACGTAGGCTACTGGCTGACTGGTACTGTCTGACTGTGAACTGTACCACGGTTCAGGTTCAGTAGTATTATTTTTATTAATTCTCTTTGGGCCTATTAATAAAATTTCATAACATCTAAACCTAAAACTACACAATAAGAAATAAAACATATACTGTTTGTTAGTATGTACTGTACTAACACCATAATCACAAAATAAGTTGTATACATAACCTAATGCAGGATTTTATACACAGTATAATATTTATATTTGGAACCACAATGAAATTAATTAAAAATACGATAATTAACAAATTTCAAAAATGGAGGGGAAGAACACCCATAGGCAAGCTGCACTTATAAGGGCCTCTATACTAGGAAGACCATATTATAAATCTATGAAATTTACAGAAGGGAAACAAATCAACAGTAGATAAATTATTAATAAAACTTTTTACAGTTAAAGAATCAACAACGTACTCCGGCAGAGAGTTCCAGATGGGTACAACCTGTTGGCAAATGAGAATTGAGAGATGATTGATAGGGACTGAGAAACAAACAATTTATGTGCGAGTGTCCTCTGAGACTGAGCCCGGACTGAGCCCGGATCTTCTACAAGACATGAAAAAAATTTCAAAATTTAAATCAGTCAAACGCCTCTCCATATTAAATACCATCTTCAAATCGTTTACAATACGCCTAACCGTGAACGCTTCAGGTTCAGCTATTATTAGACAATCTATTATTATTATACTATTTGGGTAGGGAGATACCACAGTCATACTGTAGCAGCGTAAATAAACAATAAGAAAAACCATTAAAAGAAAAAGCACTGTAACCGAATTGTTCCTGTTTGGAATACATTACCTAATAATGTTGTTGTATGCGCCCCGAATATTGATAATTTTAAGTCACACCTTTATAATATCCCGCCTCAATGTTAAATTCTCAATTTAGCGAAAGGAGCAGGTTACAGTGGCACGTTATTTTAACCAAAACAATAAACTAAACACAATAGAACAGGATACAGTTTTATTTCTGAGAGTAATCAACTGTTATTTGCGTCCAATTTCCCCTGGAGAGGGATGAATTTTAATTGCATCCAGTTTCCCCCCTATCTGCATATTTCTATATTTTAGTCTGTAGGCCTATCACATATCAGCATATAGGATAGGCCTAAATTATTGGCAAGTAAATTTACGGTTGTTGGCGAGCTGTTATGATTGATACAAATTTACTTGGTGACATGCATGGGAATCAATACTTTATAGTAGCAGTAGCAAGCCTTTCTGACTAAATTCGGCAGTCTGGGTGGGTATTGGCATTGTTCATGAATGCGATGTAAATAATTAATCTTAAGCTAAATAAAATGTTGCGTATCAATAAAATATAATAAACTAAATTTTAGATTTATAACAGGAAAATAATAAAAATAATAACGATAGGAATAGTAAATCAAAATGATTTATAAAAAATATAGTAATAAAAGATGGTATCAATTAATCAACAGAAACTAACTGAAATATTTTTTATTTGATTGAAATGGCGTTAATCAGAAATGAAACCTCTCTTTTTATCAGCTTAGCGGTTAAATAGGGAACGTAATGCAGATATCCAATTTATAGCCTGAGAGCCAATCTTCCCATATTTAGTGGACATGCATGCATCCCCCATCTCGCTTCCTGTTCTATATGATGCTGTGAAGCTTTCCCTATACTGTAAGCTGCGCTCAATTAGAGTAAAAGGCTAACTGCTGGGTGCCATATTCTCTGCATTACAATTTTAATCTATTAAAGTCACATACAGATCCAAACTCTATAATAATTGCGATAATCTGCATAATGGAGTCATTGTATGTATACAACTGTAGGCATATTTCCTTTAATTAGTGTGCCAGTTTCTAATGAGATTAACATCTGAACATATTTCCGCGAATATTTAAATTTGTTAATCACATTTAAGCAAGGGACTTACTGTATTAAAGGGAAAAGTGTATTTTACAGAGGCGGGATTTACAAACCAAAACAATAAACTAAATATAGGTACAGAGTAAAACAATTTACAGTTAAATTTACTGTATCAGTGAATGTACTAATTGTTCAATATGATAATTTTCAAAAAGGAAATCTGCAAACTTCTGGCTACGCTAATTTCACAGCAAAGTCCTTGTCATGGCCTGTGCCATGGCATACAAATATCAGCCAATTACTTTCATAAATTGAACCGATATTAAATCGCCGAGATGGGAATTGCGTCTGGCTGAAAGCGTGAAAGTTCCACCCCTACAGTATTTCCTCTTTGTCAATACAGTAGCTTACTTATTCGCACTACTTTACTACTTTCGTTCGCTAATATTCGTTCGTTAATATATTTCTATTAAACACAATATAATTAAAGTATTTATGCCGAGGCACCAGGCGTGACTTAAACGCGATCTTCCGATCTCATACACGAGTGGGGCGGGGCCTTGGTGCAGAGTGCAGCAAAAGCTGCAAGCCATCTTAGCGAACAATTATTATAATTATACTGTACTACTGTAGTATTAATTATATCGCTAGTTATATGGTATATTGGCTTACGACCATAAGCGTAAGCGAACCGTTTCCACTGGGGGTGGGGGGCAAAGCTGAATTATTTACAATGAAAAAGACGGCACTGTGCCGCCTTTTTTAAGCGGTGGTACGCAAAGGGTTAAAGCATTCGAGCAGAAACGAAAACTGCCCTGGCCCCCATGCGGGTATTGAACCCACGACCTCCGAGAGATTTGAATTCAATGCAACCACTACACCAAGGTGGGACCTAAATCGCCCTGCTTCAAAACAGCTGAATTATATATATTACATATATATTGAATGATGTGCCGGCTTTTTAGACAAAATTGCGCCTAAACAAGAGCCCTGGTGTACACCGGACTTTAATTACAGGTAGTTAAAGTAAAAATTTTCTATTTTTACACGTTAGATACCTTGAACACGTTCGTGAGGTCTTCGCGCAGGACGAGGCTCAGTTATGAGATACAGATTAACATTGATCGATTCTACTGTATCACAAACTCCGTATGTAAGAAATTTAGCCAAACACCAATAAATCAAAGAGAGGGAAAAGTCCCCCCCCCCCCCCTCCCCCCCCCTCCCCTCCCCCTCTTAACCTCCCTATATGCACCACTCCAACCCAAAGGCGTACACAGGATTGATGAAAGGCAGAGGTATTAACATAAAATTTGTGTTTTAAAAGTAATAAGTTATATTTATTTTTAATATAACACAAAATACAACTGGAAGCGATTCACAAATATACAAACAGCACAACTTTATAGAAAAAATAATTAAAGATCGCATATTATTTAATTTATTTAACTAACAAAGAAATCAATAAACTCATGTTATTGGTAACATGTTAAACTCATAAAGTAATATATTAAATATTTTAGGCGTGGAGGCGACCCAATTTGTAAGAAATATAAGACTTACCTTATGCCGATAGTATTGATACTGAGATATTAAGTTATCATGTCAATATAAACGAAATTATTTAGCTAATTAGGAGCCCGCTTGACAGCGGGATACTTACTGTGAAAATCTCAGGGATACTTTCTGTAAAAATCTCAGGATATATAACACTGACTGACTGACTGATAATTATCCAGGTTCAGGCGCTTCCTGCCTGGCTATTTTGATGAAATTATGTAAGTACACTGCTTTGGTGGTTCATAATCGCGTTACAAAATGTCAGATCGATTCTATGTGTGGTATTCGATATATTTCGTTTTTTGACATTAATTTGTCGCGAAATTAAAAGCAATGGTAAAATAACAGCTGGTGTTCATGATGAAATATGGCTTAATATGTTATACACATAGTCATAGTAAAATATGTTGGTTGCCAAGTTTTACTAGTAGGCTATAAGGAAAGGCAATGTTTACTCACACATAAGCTGTTGGTTTCTAATGTATTGCACCATAAGCTGATTGTGTTTGCGCTTTTAAGATCTTTGACAGTTTAACCTGCCAAAATTAGAATGTCTTTTGGATGATAGATAGTCTTTAGCCTATGACGAGTATTTGATACACTACATTAGCCGAAGCCAGTCTATGCGCAATCATTCACCCGTTGGATATACCCGGGAGACTGAGTTCGGAGCTTAATGATTGATGGTGTAAGCCTACTGTATTATTCGACTGATCGTGATATATAATCTCTGACAAATATTATTCACTTTCGGGAAATATTAACAGTTCCTTTTAGGACGTGGCGCTCTAAATATGTAAACAGAGTTATGACTTAAACTAGACACAACGAAAAGGCTATAGATTTACGTATATGGCGCATTCTTTAGGAGATGCTTTGTTATCAGTTACACTCATACACAATGCTGCACAATACTGCACACTAATCTGCCGACCTTCACTAAATTTGGTCACGTATAAAGAGAGCAACATATAATTTATGTCGGGCATATTAAATAGCATTAGATTCACTTCAAACCACTTAACATAGGTCGCAATCGTTTATTTGTAACCGGTCTCTCTAACCTTTAGTATATCAAGAAGGTGGGGTATCTGACTATTGATCAGTATTCCGATATAATATTTCATCAACCAATATAATGAATAACCGACAGTAAAAGCAGTAATATTAGTAATTTATGGATTGTAAAAGCTTTTGCTGAATTGTCCGGTTATTTTTCCTTATTTTTCCCGTAAAATACTCTGTAGTTGGTTTACCAGGCATAAAAAGGCCTTGTCCTTGCTGTACTGGTGTTTTAGCGGACATAAAAGCTATTTCTTCTGTATTTGTACTTTAGAGGACATAATCCGTAATTCCGTGACGTAAAAGCTCGATACTCTTGAAAACAGTGTCGCTACCATGACGACGGCTAGCAGCTGATATTGCCACGTCGACGTTTCTTTGTTTCTTTGTTCTCTCGTTGTTCAGGTTGACCAATCAGAGCGTTTGTTGTCTCTGTGTTGGAGGTGTATACAGAAACTCAGTAGTTCAGTGTTATGTTTTTGCCCAGAGCCTAAGAACCGGCTTTTGGCACCTCCGTGTTTTCAGTTTTTAGTCTTACACTAGTAGGCTTAATTATAAGGACATATATCCTTTAACTGCAATTTCGTAATCACTGCTGACACACGGCTTTTAATAACTGCTGAAACTGCTAAAATTTACCTGCTCAATCAATACTGTATACTGCTATTTGTTGTCGGTTATTCATTATATTGGTTGATGAATTATTATATTGGAATAACGAGAAATAACCCCGAAAACCCAATATTCTTGATATACCGAAGGTAAGAGAGAAAGGTTACCAATAACGATTGTGACTTATGTTAAAGTGGTTTGAAGTGAATCTAATGTTATTTGATAGACCCTACATGAGTCAGTCTGTGTTCCTTTTATATGTGACTAAAATCAGTGAAGATTGGCAGATTAGTGTGCAGTATTGTGCAGCATTGTGTATGAGTGAGTCTGTTAAAGAAGCAATTCCTAAAGAATGCGCCATATATGTGAATTATAATTGAGCCATATCGTTGTGAGTAGTTTAAGTCATAACTCTGTTTATATAAATAAAGCGCCACGTCCTAAAGGAACTGTTAATATTCCCGAAGGTGAATAATATTGTCAGAGATTATATAATACTGTCAGTCGAATAATACATTAGGCTTACATAGCAATAAAAATTAAGCCGTCGAACCCAATCTCCCGGGAATATCCAGCGGGTGAATGATCGCGCACAGATTGGTTTCGACTAGTGTAGTGAATCAAATACATGTCATAGGCTAAAAAGCGATTTAATATCTAGAAGACATCTTAATTTGGCGGGTTAAACTGCCAAAGGTCTAAAAGCGCGAACATTAAAGGATATAGCTTCTTTATTGCAGTAAGCAATAAAGTTGAAAATACCGGTCAACCGGTAAACTTGAACCGGTACTTCTGTAGGTCAGTAGGCCCAACTGCAAGAACCGGTACTGCTGTAGGCCCGTAGGTCCAACTGCCAGAACCGGTACTTCTGTAGGTCCGTAGGCCTAACTGTCCTAACCGGTACTTCCCGTATAAGTACATTAGTATTATTCGATTTGATTGTTGTATACCGGTAGGTCTTAATAATTAATCAGGGACTGCAGCCCTGGTTTTTTTATTGAGATTTTTACTTATTTCTGTCAAGTTTTATTTATTTGTAGGCCAGTATTGAACAGAAGGCGTGTAAACCTGATCAGATTGTACAGACGATTTTAGGCTGAGCTGTTGTCTGATTGCTGTTAGGTCCGAACGGATTGCAGTGTGTGTAGATCACCTGTCCGATTAAGTACGGTTAGGAAGTAGGGGCAGCGAATGCTGTAAGGTAAACCCCCAACTAAAGAATAAGTCGTACTACTGGGTTAGAACGCATACTCCCTAATCATTTCGGAGTCTGCATGTCCTGTAGTTTATTTAGGCTTGAGAGTAGTCTGCCATCGTTTAGTCTGTACTTTGTTTGTGTAAGTCTGTACGGGTAGCGTATAATTTTATTTAGATAATTTGTAGGCTGGATAGTTGTCTGGCTGTTATTAGGCCTGAGCGGATTGCAGCGTGTGTAGATCACTTGTCCGATAAAGAACGGTTAGGAAGTAGGGGCAGCGAATGCTGTAAGGTAAACCCCCAATTAAAGAATAAGTCGTACTACTGGGTTAGAACGCATACTACCTAATTATTTCGGAGTCTGCATATACCGTAGTTTGTTTAGGCTTGATAGTAGTCTGTCAGTGTTCGGTCTGCATTTTGTTTGAGTAGTTTGTACGCGTAGGGGGCCGTCCAAGTATGACGTCTGCACTTTTCCTCAAAATTTTGACCCCCTCCCTCCCCTAAATCAGATGTCATCAGATAGACGTTGACCCCCCCCCCCCCCCCCCTAAATCAGATTAAAAAAAAATTTGTAATAAACTATTATCAGCAGGATAAAGGTATTATATTGCATTGGAGAGGGGGTGCACGGGGGCTGGCTGTTGTTACATAGCTTATCTATAGGAAGGTATAGAGTTGTAGTAGGATAGCCTATCGTTTACATACTTCTACCTGATGCGACAGCAGTTTATGAATGATAATAAACAAACAAGCTAATAATAGGCCTAAATGAACCAATCTGCCAATACTGCAGTCTTTAACAATCATTAGCTTAGGATTAATGTTTCATTTTCAGGCGAACCCCAGTACCTCAGTACCACAGTAGCACACGTCCTAATCACTGAAACATGGTGACTGGTAACTGAAACAGTAGGTCGTGCTACGGGCCTTCGGGGGCTTCGAACAATTAAAATAGGCAAGCTATTTACTCTTCTGCTAAATCTCTTCTGGCGCCTATAAATGAACATGCTGACGTCAGATTTTGGCTGACCCCCTCCCCTCCCCTCATCAGCACGTCATCAGATTTTCCCAACCCCCCTCCCCCCCCCTAAAGTGCTGACGTCATACTTGGACGGCCCCTAGCGTAATATTTATTATTCAGAGTTTATGCGATTATCCGCAACATTCATTCCCCAAGTTTGTTCCTACAGTAATTGTGTTTGTTATACATACCGCTATAGTTAAATTAACCCCGGTACTACACGGGCTGCTTGGCGTAGGTAAAGACTGGTGATTTTGTGCATCGGTCACTCCAGCAGATGCCGTGGTTCTTTTAGCTGTTCAAGTATATTTAACTACTGATTATCTGTTGTACAAGTACTCGTACCTAATTTAGGGTTTAGTGTACAGTACTTTCCGAAGTAATTAGTGTAGACATTATATTTGTGTTGTAAAGTGGTTGATAGGCACGTTCGATTAGCTCTATTAACTTCTAGGTAGGAACACTCCGTGATACATAACGTAGAACCTATAGCGATACGGCTATAGGTCGTCAGGCGGTGGTATTTTCCTATCTGGACAACGCAGTGTATTTACTACTACTTATTATTTCAAATACCGTAGTACCCTGTCCGTTGTAATAACCAGATTTCTAACCCTTTGTTAGGCTGGTTTGTAGACTTCTTGTAAAATTACCCTAAAAATTCGTATTTTGTGTTTTTTGTAAATTTTTGTGTTTATTTAGAGATTGTAATCTCACCCGAATTGTACGTAATTTGTAGTATTAAGTAACTTAGGTAAATTAGAATTATTTGTTTTAGTGTCTTATAAGTAACACTTCATTGAAAGCGCACCGCTTTGTGTAGTGATTACCCCTCAGAAATAATAACATTTATTTCAAACATTGACAAAACCCATTAAAACGGGTATATATATATTATAAATCAAATCTAACGATTTATAAATAGTGGGCCTACCATACAACCATTAGGTCTCAATATCAGTTGGATTACTGCTCAAATAACGGTAGTAAAGTAAGTAAAGTAATCAAGTAACCCTAAAATACAGAAATTCAATTATTTAAAATAATTGATATACCGGTATTTACGATAGGCCTATTATCTTTATTTCTATAAATTTAGGCTGAAATTATACCGGTACTTATAATTAATTCTAGTCCAGAATTATATATACTACAAACTGTAAACTGTATACCGGTATTCCCGATAGGCCTATTATATATTTATATATATTTTTGCTAAAATTATACCGGTATTCTGTGATAAACCTAGTCTGTAATAATACTTATATAGTTATATATACCATAAGCATACCGGTGTTCTAATATATTATATATATATCCTACTACACTGAGTAGCAGTATCGGTAATTAATTACTAGGCTAGCAGTTAATACTGAGTTACTAGACTTGCTCAGACTGTAATACAGCAGTAGACATTCAACGGTATACATAGTCATGTCTGATACTAAGCAGAACCTGTCAGACAGTTTATTAGATGTAACTCTCTGCGACTCAGATAGAGACGTACAACCGTCTGGTCGTAAGTTCAGTTCACCTCCCACTGTGAGGAAGGTCATCCCTCCAGTAGTAATAACAGAACCTAGGCTAGTCCAACATCGTAGGTCTATCATAGGCACCCGAGCTCAGGTCAAGCGGGACCAAGAAGCAGCGGAACAGCAACAACCCGCTAGTCAAGAACTTATTCCTCAGCGGCCCAGCAGCTCCAGTAGTGAGGATACTGTAGAGCTGACACCCGAGCGCGGAGCAGAGATGACGGATGCGGTTTATACGGATCCCCTTCTCATCCTTCCTGCAGCCGTACTCACTAGGTTATTGATCGCGGTGGAAGAACACCAGATCGATTGGGCGAGAAGTCAACGGTCAACTAGAGATAGTTATGCGGGATACACGAGTGAAGAACTGAAGTCTATTGTCGAGTCGCAATGGAACTTCCCCGGACCCGGACTCCCGTTTGATTTATCAGAAGCTGCCTGGGAAGACATACACCGGATGGGAGTAGCCAAGGAAACCATCGATCCAGCTGTGTGGAAGAGGTCCGCAGCCGGATACGCACAGGGATTCTTCAGCTCTATAGAGCGATTAAAAGAACAACTGTTTCAACAACCTCAAGGACCTCAAGAGCAGGGATTGCTGCTTTATCAAGTTAGAGAAAGAATTCTTCGAATCAGGCTAATCTTATCAGCCTTTGAGGAGGCTTCTAAACGAAAACAAGACACGTCGTTGCAAGTTGCCGTAAAGACGTGGTTTCAACGGGTGAGTCTCCAGGTTCAAGGAACAGCTCAGTGGAAAGCTCAGCTGGAGGAGCGATCAACCCATGGAGAATCAACAGACGCTACTTTTTCCCAAGTGGAAAGTGAAGCGACGGCAGAGAAGCCGCATAAGAGAGATGCCATTGACATCTATCTGTCGGACTATCAACGTTTTTTAGGTGATGACGAATTGAGAAGAAGGTTAGATGGACTTAGCCCTAATAGTGAGGGAACCAAGCTTGTGTTGGATGCCATCGATGTGGAAATGAGGGCTGCGAATCAAGCTAAATTCGATGAACAACTCCGCCTGACAAGAGTCCAAGAAGAACAAGTAAAGAAAAAACGTATAGAAGACAGAAAGGCAGCGGCAGTAGCAGCAGCAGTGGCAGCTGCAGAAGCAGAAACAAAAGCGGCAGCGGCAGAGGCAGCGGCAGAGGCAAAAGCGGCAGCGGCAGAGGCAGCGGCAGAGGCAAAAGCGGCAGAAGCAGAAAGAAAGGCGGCAATGGCAGCGGCCGAAGCGGAAAGAAAGGCGGCAGAGGCAGTGGCAGAAGCAGAACGGAGAGCGGCTGAAGAAACCATCCAATTAGAATTGGAAAACATTTCAGGAGAATCAAGACTGCATAAATAAACAGTTAACAGCTAGTAATATGCAGATGATGAATCGATCTACTCCCAAAAGACAGGGATATACATCATCTGAGGAAGGCGATACCACCGATACTGAAGGCAAAGGAAATAGATCTCGTCTAAGCAGACGTAAAAGAACATTCCACCGTCAGAAATTGCCTGATTTGCCTCCAGCTGTTAGAAGGCAACTAAATAACACCAACTTAGGTAGTACAGAGCCCACAGACCAAATAATTAAAATAGAAAGACTCCCTACTATAGTAGATGAGCCTGAAATAATTAGGCCTGTTCTTGAAATCACCCCTTCGGTGATAGACATACCTGTGCTCCCTGAGACTACCTCTAAATTCCCTTTGCATAGCACTAAGCTACCTGTGCCCCGTAGAACTGCCCCGGATACAGTTCAGGTCCTGGACCCCGAGCGAATTATTCATAATTTGTCGCCCGTTGTCCCTCGTCCACCCGCTACAACGTTGGCGACTCCCACTTCGGCGGTCGAATGGGTGGACGAGAGACGGCGGGGGATGGATATCCTGCTCGGGCAGATGCAGGAGACTGTCCAGCAATTCAAGGGCACAGTAAGGGAAAGTAGGCTAGAGTTGCAAGAAGTGCAGCAAAGTATCGCACTCGAATGCGATAAATTAGTAAACACACAAAGGGGTATACCACCACCCTCAGTAACAATGTGTCAACCTGTTAGGTCTGAAGTATCTCATGCGCAAGGTGTGGAGCCTACACGCATATATACTGCTAGCGAAGTTGAAACTCCTATAGTGAACCCTATTAAGGGTAATTATAGACCTGTTGATAATGATATTCCACATAGAACTGATCATAATCCGAGAAATTTATATACAGATAACTCGATATTAAATAACACGATGGCCCAAGAAAGTTTTACGCGTCAAATGGCTAGAACCGAAGCCCGGCAAGCAGTAAAGGTGGGAGAGATCGTCAAGTTCAATGGAGATGAGATGAAATGGTTACCTTTTAATGAATATTACAAAGATAACATACAGAACTCTGTACTATCTAATGGAGAAAAACTTAGATACCTCATCGAGTGCTTGGAAGGATCTCCCAAGTTAATGGCGTTAAAGTTTATTGGACATCCAGACGGATTAAGACAAGTTTGGGATACACTAAACATCAGGTATGGTAATAGGAATAATATCGCTGGGTACTTATATGCAAAGTTAGTAGCGCCCCGAAAGTTTATTAGTAGTGGAATTATCGAGTTTTCCGATGAGATCCAGGAGATCTGCAGACAATTAGATTGGCTAGGTAAGTCTCATGAGTATCAGAACACTATGGTTATTAGAGCAGTGGCTTCTACTTTACCGAAAGGTGGAGTAGGTACACGCTGGGATAAGAAAGTGTTATATATGATGGAACAACAACGACGAGACCCTACCATGGCTGATCTCATGTCATTCTTGGATGGAGAAGTGAAATTGCAACTCCTCAAGCAGTCCCGAGAGAAGACACCGGAAAACAAGGTAAGTGAAAAACCCGTCTCTAGGAGAAAGGTAACACCAGTGTGTTATACAGACGACGGCGAAAGCCAGACTTCTCAAGGAGAAGATAGCGGGAAAGACACTGATAGATCTTATTACGTGAATAAAATGCCTAAAGATCAGGTAAGTAAATTCAAGTCTCGAACAAATGACAGGAGGGAACAGGTAAGAAAAACTCCTCCCACGTCTCCCAAGAGAATTCAGGTGAGAAAACCCGAAGAAAGGGCAAGTGTACACAATGTGACTCAAAATAAGGTAAGTAACATCAAACCGAAATGTGCGCTGTGCGACGGGACCCACCATTTGAATAGGTGTGATGAATTTCTAAAGAAATCATTAACAGAGAGACGCGAAGTCATGTGGGATGCCTAAGGAGGTGAGGTCTCTATAGGGGTGTCCCAAACAGGCGGCGGTGGACTCGTGAGGGTCTGGGGGCACGTTAAATCGCTGATATAGTGCAGGGGAGTTACTGAAGGCCCTCGTGTCTTGCGAACCATGAATCAACATGGTGCCGTGGTACCGTCTAGTCGGCCTGTTGCCGTACTGCCAGTCCTGTACACAGTAGGGGTGGTGGCATGGCGTGATCTGTGGTTTATGTGGTTTATGTGGTAGGTCTATGTGTGGTATGTATGAGTTGACCAGACTCTTTACTGTCTCCAATCGGTTGCCAAAACGTGTCTTTTCCCAGGGTAGCACTATTGGAATGGAGGTGTTGCATCGGAATGGACAGGTTCCTGATGATTCTGTTGGTACTACTATTGGAATGGAGGTGGCACCCGGAATATCGGCTGCAAGGAGGGGTTAGTGTTGTAGTGTGGTCCGAGTGAATGATACTCTGGAATCTGTGGTTTGTGTGTGTACGTGGTATACGTGAGTGTATGTATGGCCACTGCGAGTGAGTATGGGAACCCTTGCCGGTTGGTCCAGGCGCCGCTGGTATTAGTAGGACCATATTTTACTGCGCCCCAGCATACTTTGTGCACACAAAGTTATTTTACCCTGTCGGTAAAATAAAGTACTCTCGACTTTTTATTAGTCGATACAATTTTGTCCCCTCTGATTTTGTCACCGATTTTGTCTTCCCCGATTATGTCCTCTGTGTGTGCGTGGTATGCGTCAGATTTTGTGTTTACCGTAGTGTACTTGATTTCGTGAGCATCTATTGAGTACACGTGTACAGTGACTGGTAAGTGGTTACTTGTTCCTAGCTTTCGAGCTAGTCAGTATTGTTTGTGGAACCGACTTCCCCTCAATACTGCCGGCGAGGCGGGTGAAAACGGTCAATATTCCATGTGGGTAGCGCAAGCCCGCTTGGGACAAGACCGTCGGTTTGGCTCAAGGGCGACCTTGATGCTCGATCGCTATCGACTGGTCCACCCGCCGGTTGACTCTCTGAGTTGGCTCAATGTACAGTCAGGCCACAGCAAGTTGACAGTAGCCGACCATCTGGCTACACCGACGAGTTGTGCCGGTGTGATCGGGGGATTGAAAAGTAAACCCGGGAAGCATCGGGCTACCCTCCGGCCCGGTCTGATAAAAACGGAGTCGGACTGGCCCCAAGGGTAGTGGGACAGCGTCCGCCTCATGGGTGCGCCTCGGAGTCATCAGAGAGGAGCCCAGAAGGACGCAAGCGAAGCGGTTATGTTATAATTGCCTCAGACAAGGACACCAACGGCGAACCTGTTTCTCTGACATAAGGTGTGCAAAGTGTGGTGCGAAACATCATATCTTGTTGCACGCTGAATTCGATCGAAATAGTCCGAATCAGGTAAGTGATTCCGAGCTACATGTCCAATTCAGTGATGTGAACGACACTGATCAATCTGAGATGGAAGGATTCTATACAGACGAGTTCTCCGACGAAAACGAATCCTGTTACATGATAAATACCGCAGTGTATCGAGCACTCACCTATGAAAAGGATATAGACAACGACTTCACTCTAACTACTTCTGAACGACAACCATCTTGGAAAGAGCCATCTTCCAATGTAGGGATCCGAGAGTTTCCTGTGGTGCAAGTAAGGGTGCACGGACCTAAACGGAGTTATGTAGTGAACGCCCTCCTGGACTCCGGCAGCACAGGAACATTCATCGATAAAGAGCTAGCCGAAGATATATTTGCTGGACAACTCAAGTTCCAAACTAAGCTCAACATGTCTGGCATTATGCAAGTTTGGAAATCTACAATCACAGCGGATTATTATGTAGGAGCGTTGTCCACCCCCCCAGGACGAACTAGGAGAACATAGCATAAGGTCAGTGAAAATGGTGGCTATAAAGAACTTCGCTACTACTCAAGCAGACCTTTATAATTGGGACGAGGATGAGAGCATCCAACATCTTAACATACCTCGATTCCAGACTGATTATCCTGGAGTACAAATACTCATCGGCCAAAACGCGCATGAAGCGCTGGAGACATTAGAGAAACGGCCTGCTCAACCTCAGCCACTACAGACCTATGCGGTAAGAACTAGAGTAGGTTGGTACTTTACTGGCCCTTCCCGTAGAACACTCAAAGAAAGACTACCGCAAGAGCGCGTCTGCCAGGTGAGTGAATGGGAAGATGATACTAGTGAAGGAGACGATTCACCTGAGGGAATTCCATACTCCTCAGATAACGACGATGTTCACCAGCTTTTTGATGAGGAGAATACCATCGATCTCCTTAAGGAAAACGAGGCTTGGCAAAACCAAGTTAACTTATGTCAACTTCTCTATCCATCTGAACGAGAAGCTTATAACGACGAGTTAAATGACGTCATTGAGCGTTGCAATGCCAGGACTCGAGATGAACATGCTGTACGATTCTTTACGCAAGAGGCGGTAGAGCCCAATTCCTACGATAAAGCCTTGTCGGTGGAAGAGGAAAGGGCCAAGCAGATCCAAGAGACAACTACACGTTTCCTCAAAGATCAAGGAAGGTACGAAGTCGGTTTACCTTTTCGCAAGAGAGAACCGAAGTTCATCAATAACAGACCTTTGGCGGAAAAAAGAATCGCGCAACTCCATCGACGCCTTATGGCTAATTCTTCAGCTAAAGCAATGTATCAAACACAGCTGGAAAAATTTATTAGTAAGGGATACGCGGAGAGAGTACCGGAAGAAACACCTGTGACTGAAAGAACGTATTACTTAACCCACCATTACGTTCCTAAACCCGGTAAGCCACATGAAGTGAGAGTAGTGTTTGATGGCTCCGCTCTTTACATGGGTCAATCCCTTAACTCTGAATTGTTACCCGGACCCAACTTGCTTCAATCTTTGTTGGGAATTCTTTTAAGATTGAGACAATATTCGATTGCTTTCGCCTCCGATATAGAAGGCATGTTCTTACAAGTCAAGGTGTTAGATAGGGATCGAGATAGTCTACGATTTCTGTGGTGGCCCGAAGGAGATCTCAACCAGAAACCGGTGGAGTACTGGATGACCATCCAGGCCTTTGGGATAATCTCAAGCCCTTCCAACGCCTGTTCGGTAGTGCGTACTACTGCAGAGGACAACCGAGAGGCATTCTCTAAGGAAGTGATCGACAACATCATGAGAGACATATACATGGACGACAATCTGAAGTCCCTCCCATCAGTTGAGGAAGCCATTGAGGTCGCTAAGGGAACGGTAGAGTGCTTAAAAAGAGGTGGATTTCGATTAACCAAATTCACCAGCAACTCCCGTGAGTTTCTGGAGTCGATCCCTGCGGAAGATCGAGGAGCGAAAGATCTCGATTTGATCAAAGATGATCTGCCAGAGACCAAGACACTCGGCTTGAAATGGGACATAGAGCGAGATATCCTGTTTTTCCAGCTAAAACAGCGAGATAATCCAGTTCGAACCAAACGGATTTGCTTAAGTATACTGAGCACTTATTTCGATCCATTGGGATTTATTAGCCCAGTTATATTGATTGCTCGTAGTTTGGTACAGCAAATGTGGCTTGAAAACCACTCATGGGACGATCCACTTAAGGGAGAATTATTGAAGAAGTGGATGAAATGGGAAGATTCTCTGCCAGCCATCGAGGATTTTATAATTTCCCATTCATATTTTGGTCATGTTCTCCCTACGTATTCCTATCAACTCCATGTGTTTGGAGACGCCAGCGATATGGGAATAGGTATAGTAGCCTATCTAAGGGTGGAAACTCCGGATGGAATCAAAGTCGCCCTGGTTACTTCTAAGGCATTAATCAACAACAAGTTGAAAGTTCCTCGAGCGGAGTTAAAAGCGGCTCTATACGCTACAGCCATCGGCCGGAATGTAACCGAACAGATTGACTATCCATTAGAGAAAACTGTCTATTGTA
>JAUCBJ010008868.1:0-87247 GCA_032718475.1 Nemertoderma westbladi | reverse complement strand
TACCCTGATCTATACGGTAGGTCTTACGGCGGGCAAGGGCGTCGAACAAAGTCTTACCTTTCTCACGAAGCGGGCGCTGCATGGCAAGTGGAGTATTTCGAAGGGCAAAGGGGGTGCGCGGTCGATCCAATGTGGGTGCTAGCGTGTTGTGGACATCTTTTCCCTGCGTTGCTGACGGCCTAACGGTCTAGGCTGCCATCTTCCCGATGTTTGGCTGTCCCAAAGTTGGACCAAAAGAAAACATGTTCAGGAATTTGCAGTATATTTACAGTTTTACAAAGGATTTATCAAACAAAGTTTCAACAAGAAACCAAATAAACTAAATAACAATTTAATTAATAACGTACTAAGAAGGGGTAACGAGGCAGTAAGAAGTGATAACCGAAGGCAAACCGGCCTTTTATACTAAATATCGCACATGGAAACCAAACAGAATTTTCCACAGCTTCACATTTGAGCAATAAAGTGCTTTGTGCCCTATGATTGGCCCAGCTCATCGTTCAACGCAATCCGGCCCTTTCACTAATCTGGGACATGGAATCCTAACAGAATTTTCCATAGCCTCACATTTGAGCAATAAGATAATTTATGCCCCATGATTGGCCTGGCTCATCTTTCGCTATGTTGTACGCTTCTCATTGGTCCACCAATTAGCACCAAATGAAAATAAATGGCCCCAAAATACAAATTTCCCGACTGGGATTCGAACTCGTAACCTATCTGTAATGTAACCAACGCCTTAACCATCTGACCACTACGCCACGAGAGTACCTAAGGGTTTTATGTGTACAAATATGAATAGGCATATTACATTACTGTAACTTAATCAAAATGCGTCGGATTTTCGAAAGTTTTTACGTTAAAGTTAAACTACAAATGCTACCTTATAGTGAAATAATTCATCACCGCTCCATGAAAACAGTAAGTAAGACTGTTTTCACCAATCGAAATATAAAATATTTACAAGCTACTTCTAAATCTACTGGTAGGGCCTAAAATATAAAATATAATCACTATCTAATTATTGCATACTTAATATTGCAGATACGGCGTAAATACAATCGATCGTACATACAAATACAAATTTACTAATTAACTTTAGTGCCTAAAATACAAAAAAGGCTTTCGGTTATCAAGATAAACAAATTAAACAAATCAGAACAAATAAATCAAAACAAATCGAACAAATAATTGTAACTCTTTCGATAAATCTTTATATATTGTAAATATACATAATAAACCTTCACCAAATTAAATCAGTTCAAATATAATATAAACACAATGCGCTAATAACTTTCAAATAAGTCTTAAAGAGTCCTCCTGACGATCTTAAAAGTTCGTCCTGCTGGTCTGGATATCTTCTCCTGAGCACTAATTGTTAACGGTAGGCTCGCAAGCCTTCCTTTCCATATCTCGCTCCTCCAAACCCAACATTCAAACATAATGTCCAATATAAATATCCAAATATAATATCCAAATATAATATCCAAATATAATATCCAAATATAATATCCAAATCGGTAGGCTCGCAAGCCTTCCTTCCACTCGCTTTCTATTCCTTCGCTGAGCGGGCTCGTCCACGTCCTCTAGTGCGATTGGGGGGTGGTCGAGGTCGAACTGGGCTCGGACTTCGGCGTCGAGTCGTCGGTGGTTCCAAAACGCTAGGAAAGGGGACGACGGGAGTTTCGCACATCCGTCGTGCGCTCAATCCTCTAAATCCTCGTCCGATTCCAACTGTCGGCTTAACATCGGATCGAGTCTCTACAACGCTAGGAGGAAGTCGAAAGGGTAGGACCGTTCCGTCCATTGACACCTCACTCTCTGACGTCGTTTGAATCCTAATGGGTTCAGTCAAAGCGTATCCTGTCCCTCCGCGTGGTTCTCTAGCAAGGGAAACCGTGCCCCGAGTCATCCGGATTTGCGACTTCGATGTCGTCCTCTCGGCGACATTTACTATCTTCTTAATCTCTTGTCCGGCCTTCTGGGCTTTGAGTATACGAAATTGCTGATCATCCTGTGGGTGACGCGTCTTCTCTGCTAACGGCGTGGCTTTGAAGCCAGTCTCACGCAAAACGTCGGTCTCGTCCAGAATGCACGAGGTTACGCGTTTGTGATAAAAAGCGCTCCGGTATGCCCAAGCTATCGAATGCCAGGCTCCTCGATTCCGCTGTTCAACTCGCAGTTTATCGAATTCTCCGGCGGTAATCTTGTTCACCACAGTTTGAAAGTTCCAAGTATTCTTGTTGTCGGGGTGCACTTGTAAGAAATAGTCCCGCACAACTTTGAATCCACTGTCCAACGGCAATATATCCAATACCTCCAACAATTCATCATACTGAGGCATAGCCGATACATATCCTTCCTTTGACATTATGAGAGGGTTTACGGCCCAAAATCCCAAATGTGCTCTCATAGGGAAGCGGCGTCGCTGCGTCGATACATGCTCGTCTGCTAAGTCCTCCCAATGGTCGAATAATTGTCGAACGATTTTAACTGACATGTGCTCATAGGGGACGTCTCTAAGTTGACATTCGGATGCCCTCTGGCCCTTAATATTACAATAAGTACACTGCGCCACGAAACGCCAGCAAGTGTAGAAAGTGTGCGAATGCTGATCCCCGCACCAGTTGCATACTAAATCCGGTAGAGATATGTGCTTCGCTCCGCACTTCTTTGCGTGATGGCCAGTTGCTCCGCATCTGCCACAAATAGTGTTGGCAGGATACCAAACTCGCTCATAGATGAGATCTCCGATGGGGCGAGCGCTACCGTCCACATGATAATTCTCATCATCCGGGTCAGTCGGTATGTTCGTCTCCGTAGGTTGTACACAAACCATGGCATCGCTTTTCTCCAACTTGCGTATCTCAGTTCGCGTCTTCCTCGGAAGGTTCTCCTCTATCTCTATGAGTTGCCGTAACGGTTCGTCTATTAGCGCCAACTCGGTCGGATCCACATCGTCGTGATGGGCGGTAGGCTCGCGAGCCTTCCAGGATCCTTCCGGGTGTTCGAATTCCGCGTGGCGTTCCCCGTCATAGGGTACTAACGTTAACATCGACGGTCTGTCGACTAGACTTCCCGCGTGAGTGAGATAGACGTCCCTGAAAACGCTAAGTCCCGCTCGCGTGAAAACTTCGCAGTGCGCATCGGTGTTATAAAAGGGTTGGAGAAATCGTCGGAATACATCAGTATGCGTCCTTCCTCCATCGTAAAAGGTATGTCCTTCGCCAAGACATAACGGGTGTCGCTTTAGGGTTCTGGATACTACGTCCGCGATGAAACAAACGTTAACCGAAGATTCTATCGCTAAATAGTATTGCAAGATTATCCGCGGTGGTGAAGTAATCGCCCAATACACGCAACCTCGCCACTTCAACTGTGACTCGAACTCGTTTACGCCGGGGGTATCTCCCTCTCCGTATACGTCCGTGTATTTGTTCCTCTTACTCTCCTTGTAATCCCAACTGAACATTAGATATGAGATATAACCCGTCCCAGTTTTTAGCGTGTTATACTCCCTAAAATATCCTTGCTCAATAGCCCAAAGCAACAATGGTCTAGTATCCACGTATGGCGTAGGCAATCGGTCCTCTTCCGTGGGCATCCCTGCAAAGTCGCTAATAAGGTCATCCCGTACACCGGATCCGATCTTGACGATGCTCTTATCCAACACAACGTCTCGCACGGCCTTTGGCAACATCCTAGCTTCTATGCTACAAGCCAGGTCCATGGATTTAACTATCCGTTTTATCATCGCGTGTCTTTGCGTCGTTCCTTCCGGCATAGGCATCTTCCTATCACTCCTCTGTCGGCTGAAGACATGTAACACGCCATCGGGTGCTCTAATCTGTATAGTCTTTGAAGTGAGGCTTTGCTGATGGCTTCCTCCTTCATTATCGTAAAACATATAACCATTCTCTTTTAGAGATCGGCTAGTCACGTCCCAATCGTCGAGTAAATCGTCGGTAGGGTTCCAAATTCTCCCAATCGACTTTTCATCATCGAAACTAATAGGTTTACCGGTCCAATTGGTCGCGATATCGGTGTCGGTCTCAAACGTTCCAACTCCGATCCATAATCGAATCGACTTCGTCAGGTATCCTCGCAAGATACAAGGTGCGATATCCGTCCCCGCGCGATCCACTTCCTTAAAGTCCGTAATATGTGGAGGCACATTGCGTACGATTTTTTGAACTATTACTTTACGCAACTCAGCTGACTCTAACACATCACCGAAGGTAACCGATGGGAGGAAATCCAGGTTCGAGATGATCTCCGGGTGTTCAACTATAGGGATCTCGTAAGTTGTCTCCTTCCGGGTCGGTATACTAATAGGAAAACTAGTTGGTCTCGCAACCGGTACTATCGCTCCAGTAGAATGGGGCTGAGGTTCTCGCGTCATCTCGACATGAGGTATCTGTAGTCTCTGCGACAAACGCTGAGCAAAGGTGATACTATCGAAGAGCTCTGGTGTCATCTCCTTGGGTTCGGTTTGATCATGGGATATCCAATAGAATGGTAGGCTCGCGAGCCTTCCGCCGAACTCCTCGATCTTGCCTTTCTCGTACGCCTTGTACGCCCTGTAGAGGCTCAAAGCTTCCCGTTTCTCCTGTGTCGACTTATTAGACTCGTCCACTACCATGCTGTAGACGTCTGGTTCGACTAATTTGGGTTCGTAAATAACGATCTCACCCGCGTTCAGTCCACTCATTTTAAACGTATGATACGGATTTGTCAAAGGGTATCCGCCTTCTTGGTAACATAGACTTTGGTGGTGTGAACATCGCGCTAATATCGGCTCGGGGTTCTCCGAGTTCAACTGCATAGGAATCGCGTTGTCTTGCTCGCGCATACACGCTCCACATTTATAAAACAGTTTGTATATGGAGAACGCGTCCTTGGTCTCTGGATCCGCTCCTCGAGCGCGTCTATAAAGATGCATTCCTTCAAATTCGTCTCTAGCTGCAGGTAAGGGTTCGTTTACCGTCAAATATTGCAGCGTATGATACAATCGGCGTATTTCGGTGTCTGGATCCTCGCAAATGTCGCTAGCGTCGCATAACGCATCGTAGGGATATAACGCATTGAACTCCGCGCGTAATTCCTCCGTTCTTTTGTTGTATGCGTCCAACCGCTGTCGCGTAACATTCGGGTCCACCTTGGATTTAGCGAGCTTGGCCGTACTCCTAGCCATACTCTCCACTCCAAACACACTAAAGTTTTTAGCTCCATAACGATTGAATGGCGCCTGGTGCTCTTGTTCTTGCGTAAACCCTTGACGTAACTCTTTATACATCTTCTCCATCGTATACGAATATATATGTGGTTACATATCATTACGTTTCTACTAGATGAAGCACAAAATAGAGGTTAGATGTGAGGTGGTGACTTAGAGTTTGTCGGCTTTTGGCTCAACTCTGCTCTAAACCCCAACCCATTTGCCTAATGATTTCGGGTTCGCGTGATTTCGCACTGGCTCCTAATCCAAAAAATGTGCCGATAAAAAACGAATTCCGGGTAAACTAGCCGCGAGTCTAAAATACTCACCTTTTAATTTCCCATGCTACATTTCCCAAGAAAAATAGTGCAGTCGAGAATTAATTGGTCTAAATAATAGTAGACACGACTACGTAGAACAAGGCCGATTTTCTTTTTCCAAAAAAAATTTATCGGTAGGCTCGCAAGCCTTCCATCCGCTCTTGTCCTCCCTAATTTTAATTTTTATCTAGCTGTATTCTAGAATTTGCTTTCACTGGAGAATCGTTTTTCTCAAATTTAAATCCAAATAAATGGATTTGTCTAATAATTTTTGAAAAATTGTCTCACTTGTGGGTTCCAAGTGGAATTCCATTCCTACTGTACACACAATCCCGCACCTATGTGATACATAAGGGTACTACCCTCCATGTTCACGTATAAAGACAATGGAATTCCACCGCTGTCTCTATCTACAGTGAAGAGGATTACAAATGCACGTACAGTAATACAAATACAAATAACTAAAATACAGTAGGTCTATGTGGCGGCCAATCAAGGTCCCACATCTATTTACCAATATTGGGTAGAGATTTGTAGTCTCCTGTCTCGTTTCTAGTCTCCTCAAGGAGCACGAGACGTTGTACAGGTCTGTCTACGGTACGTCCGTCGATAGTCCTTACAGTAACAGTCCTCACTACACCAGATGTATGGTGCGTGGTCAAAATGACTCCAGTCAGCCAAAACCGTCTTTTCAGATTAGCTTCAGCCAATAAAACCGCTTTCGTCCTTATGGGCTCCTCCTGGAGGCGCACCCACGAGGCGGACGTGTTTCCACCACCCCTGGGGCCAGTCTGACTGATGTTATTATCAGACCGGGCCGGAGGGTGGCCCGATGCTTCCCGGGTTCTGTTTTCGGTCCCCCGATCACACCGGCACAGCTCGTCGAACGTGTAGCCAGATGGGCGGCTACTGTCAACTTACTGTGGCCTGACTGTACATTGAGCCAACTCAAAAGTATAACAAAGAGTCAACCGGCAGGTGGACCAGTCGATAGCGATCGAGCACCAAGGTCGCCCTTGGGCCTAACCGACGGTCTTGTCCCACGTGGGCTTGCGCTACCCAACATGGAATTTTGACTCGTTTTCACCTGCCTCGCCGGCAATATTGAAAAGACAATACTGTCTGTAGCTCAAAAGCTACTGAACAAGTAACCACTTACCAGTTTACTGTACACGTGTACTCAACAGATGTTCACAAAATCAAGTACACAATGGTAAGCACAAAATCGAACACATACCATGCACACACAGAAGACATAATCATGAAAGACAAAATCGGGGTCAAATCAGAGGGGACAAAATTGTATCAACTCATAAAGAGTCGAGAGTACCTTATTTTGCCGTCAGGGCAAAATAACTTTGTGTGCACAAAGTATGCTGGGGCGCAGTAGAGATATGGTCCTACTAATACCAGCGGCGTCTGGTCCAACTGGCAAGGGTTCCCATACTCACTCGCAGTGGCCACACATACAATCACGTGTACTCACGTACCCACAGCAACAGAAAGCTTAAAGACCCGAACAAATCCCAAAGACCAATCAGCTGAACATGGAGACAATAACATATAGTATCAAAAAAACGGAACAGCTGATGGCCAAAAGAACCCATCCAAGCCCCAAGCAAACTGCCACTGATCGCCCACATACAAAACATAGTTCACGCCACATGAACCACAAATCACACCATGCCACCACCCCTACTGTGTACAGGACTGGCAATACGGCAACAGGCCGACTAGACGGATCACGGCACCATGTCGATTCATGGTTCGTTAGACACAAGGGCCTTAAGTATCTCCCTTGCACTTACGTGGTACTTTAACGTGCCTCCAGACCCTCACGAGTCCGCCGCCGCCTGTTGACCACACCCTTATAGAGACCTCACCTCTTTAGGTATGGTCACCACGTCTTAAACATCGGGTATTTAGATACCAAGAGGTTCTGGTCGAAATAGAGGGCAAATAATATTTCTGCCATATTTCCCAGAATTTATTTGCAAGCAATTGAGTGATTTTCCAAGCTTTGTTGCCGTATCCGTCACTATCAACGGGTACCGAAATGGGCAACAATGTCGTCGGCGCCTGCATAAGCAGGTGCGCTGGTGTCAAGGCAAACTGTACGTCGTTATTGTCTGGGATCAAAGCGATCGGTCTAGTATTTAAGATTGCTTCGATTTCTATTAGTAACGTCGTCAGTTGGTCGTCTGTCAAGATGTGTTGCGTCGGTACGACTTTAGCCATAGCTGTCTTTATTGAGCCAATCAGCCTTTCCCAAACGCCGCCTCTCCACGGACTGTCTGGAGTATTGAAATACCAAACAATACGGTGAGGACGTAGTTCCTCGGAAATCTGGTTTTGGTCCAATTTTCTCAAAGCTCTGGTTATTTCGTTCCGTGCACCCACAAAGTTTATCCCTTGGTCGCAGTATATGGATTTGACCAATCCACGTCTAGCGATAAATCGCCGTAAGGCTAGGATAAAGGCATTGGTGGTCAAGTCTGTCACTCGCTCTATATGGACAGCTCTGCTGGCCATGCAAGTGAAGATCAATCCCCAACGTTTTACCTGTACCCTTCCGCGTTTCGCGATTATGGGTCCAAAACAGTCTATCCCTGTCTCAGTGAAAGGGGGTCTAAACGCCTGTAATCTAGCTAGTGGTAGTTCACTCATTTCTTGGTGTCCTATCCTCGCGTGCACCTTCTTACAAATAATACAGTTCCGTGTTACCGAACTCAGTGCCTTACTAGGTCTAATCAGAAATGAAATGAAAACAAATAAGTTGGTGCCAGTTCCCAAGAAGGGCAACCTAACACTCTATGGTTCTTTTCGGGGAATCTCATTGATCTCGATTG
Source organism: Nemertoderma westbladi (assembly GCA_032718475.1). Lineage (NCBI taxonomy): Eukaryota > Metazoa > Xenacoelomorpha > Nemertodermatida > Nemertodermatidae > Nemertoderma > Nemertoderma westbladi. The sequence goes on along the minus strand of JAUCBJ010008868.1, from coordinate 78,860 downwards.
CTGCAAAGCTATACAATAGGATTCTATTAAATCGCATCAGGGATCCCATTGAGAGACTGCTCCGTGGAAATCAGAATGGGTTCCGTAAAGGTCGTGGGACCATGGAGCCCATTTTGGCACTTAGAAGGATAATTGAAGAATTGTCAAAAAAGAAAGACAGGCATCTGGCTGTTATCTTTGTTGACTTCTTCAAGGCCTTTGATTCAGTCTCTCGGTCACGTATGTTCAGCATACTTTCATTATATGGGATTCCTGATGAAATTATTGCAGCAATCAGATCAGTATACGATGGTTCGACAACATTTGTGTCTACTGTTGACGGTGACACAGAACCATTTGAAGTGTTATGGGGCGTCCTCCAAGGAGACACACTTGCACCATTCTTGTTCATTATTGTGGTTGACTATGTTCTACGCATGTCCTTAGATCATCATAATGATGATGGGGTGATGATAGCTCCACCTACTGGCTCCAGAAGTCGAGGAAATCCTGCCAAGTACCTAACTGATCTAGACTTTGCTGATGACTTAGGAGTACTCTCAGAATCATTAGAGGGAGCCCAACGGCTCCTCAGCTCATTAGAACATGCTGCTTCTAGTGTTGGTCTTTTTATTAACTCCAGAAAGACCAAAATTCTGACAGTTAACTTTGAAAGTCCTCAGCAAGTCTCTGATCGGATGAGCATAAGCTCAAAGGATGGTATGCTTGAGCATGTGGACGACTTCTGTTACCTGGGATCATGGATCCGGAAGTCAGGTGAGGACCTTCAAATACGTAAGGGAAAGGCATGGGCAGCCTTGAATAGGCTTTCCAGGATTTGGAAGTCACCTAGAATTAATCGGAAACTTAAGGTCCGATTATTTAGAGCAGCAGTAGTTCCAGTACTCCTCTACGGGAGTCCATGCTGGGCTCTAACTGCTGAGGACACCAAATCTCTGGATGGCACATTCACAAGAATGCTACGCCGAGTTTATTGTGTCAAGTACAATGCACACATCTCCAACCAGACACTATATAACATTGGAGGTGTCTCATTGGTTCCCCCAAGCTTGACACTAGAACAAAATCGCCTCCGCTTTGCAGGACATTGCTTTCGCCGTGAGGACCAGCCAGTGCATAATCTTGTACTTTGGCAGCCTCATGGAGTGAATAAGCATGGTGGACAGCCCGTGACTTTCTTGAGACGCATCTTAAAGGACACTGGCCTTAAAGATGCAGATGATCTAGCAAATGTCATGGGTGATAGGGAGTTGTGGCGGTGCAATTTTGTTGACAAGCCGGCACAGCATTCTTAAAAATGCAGCTGCAATGCAGCATGCCGATCCTAGTAGTAGTAGTAGTAGGTCTAATCAGTACAAACCTCGAGCGTAAGTGTGATAGACAGTGGTGTCTACCTACGTGTTTGAGTTGTACATGTGCGTCCAGTATCATAGCGCGCTGTAATTCATGGTGTTGCGGTATGATGATAGGATACCTAAAGTCAAGTGCAAAGTCAATGTTTTGGAGTCTGGACTTGTGACAAAGTAAGCCCCGGTAAATAATCGGACTCCAACTCAAAATCGGTGAAGACTTAATCTGTTTACCTTGTTTGATCGCTGTGAATTCTCGTGCGAAATATCGCAATTGATAATGTCTAATGATATCAACTTCACAGTGGCCAACTTCCTTTAAGGTAAGTCTTCTAGGAAAGTCGCGTTTGCCTCTGGCATATTGTCTCAAACGTTTGAGCCATGCTAACTTGCGGCACGCGTCAGTCCATGATCTAGTTAGGTTCACTATCCTGTCAACGTACATCAGGTAAGGTGTAGTCGTAGTGTGGATACTTGTCTGGACTTGGTAGGCCCACGGGCCTTCCGGTAGGTTTGTCTGAGTTCCCAAGTACGTCAATCTCTACGGTCTTACCTTTACCGTCCGCACCTAATGTGTCGACTGGCAGTAACGGTTTCAACTCTACAGTGTCAGTGTGTTCCTGTGAGCCTGTAAGCTTCCTAACCTTAGTCACACGCTTACCTGTAGGGGGTAAGTCAAGTACCTTCTTCGAGCGGAGTGTAATCCCTGTGGCCACACCTCTGTCGTCCAAAGAAGTCAAATTTGGTAAGTCTCTAAAGGTCCGCTCCAATGGGTCTTCTAATGGAGTGTCTAATAGACAGTCTGGTGAAGCGTCCGGTGAACAGTCTGGTGAGACGTCTGGTAAGACATAGCGCGGAACATCCAGCGAAATGTCTTGTCGTCTGTCCCAAAGTCTGTCTGGCGTAACTTCTGTCAGAAAGTCTGGTTCAAAGTCTGGTAGACAGTCTGGTGGACAGTCTGTCGAGATGTCTGGTGGAAAGTCTGGTGAGACGTCCGGTAGACATTCTGTTGAGAGTTCCATCAAACAATCTGGCGAACAGTCCGGAGAACAATCTGGTGTCGCTTCTGGTGAATAATCTGGCGAGTAATCTGGTGAACAATCTGGCGAAACGTCTGGTGAAATCTCCCGCGGAACATCCGGCGAAGGATTCGTACAAGCGTCTGGTCGAATGTCTGGTGAGACGTCTGGCGTAATGTCAGGTCTAGCGTCCAGGTCATCAGATTTCGTCCGTCCTTTTTTCCTCTTGACCTTGGCGTTGGCTTTCGCTTTAGACTTGACAACCTTGTCGATTTTTATCTCGGCACCCTCTGGTATGGTGTTGGTTGTCGCGTCGAATAACGGTGGCCATTCGTCTGATGGTCGCTGTAGGAAGTCGGGTCCTCTAAACCAAAAGGATTTATTGTCCGGTTTACAAAAGTCAAGCGGTTGCATCCCCCGTGACGCGATGTCAGCTGGGTTCAGCTTCCCTGGACAGTGACGCCAATCTTGTTTGAGCGACCGGTCTAATATTTCAGCCCGTCTGTTGGCTACGAAAGTCTTGAACTCAAACGCTTCGTTGTTTATGTACCAAAGTACCAACGTCGCATCCGTCCAATATGTGACCTTCAAGTTAGCCTCCAGCTCGCGTTGAACTAGACTGACAATATCGGTGGATATCGTCCCGGCTTGCAGCTCCCCACGAGGTACAGTCATATACTTCAATGGCATTGTTCTAGCCCTTGAAGTAACGAGAGATACATCGTAGCTGTCCGATGTCACTTGTCGTCTAAGGTATAAAGTAACCCCCAATCCATCCTTGCTAGCGTCACTAAAGCTGTGAAGCTCTAAATCGGCAGGAAAGGTGGTTTGCAAAAGAAAGTATACCCTCGGTATGGTATAGTCTTGTAGGAACGTCAGCTGGGCTTCCCAGTCCCTCCATTGCTCAGCTAACTTTTCTGGGATGGGGTCGTCCCATTCCAGTCCGGCTTGCCAAATGCTGTGGAGTATGATCCTAGCATGTAGGATCACTGGACTAATGAAACACAATGGGTCATACAATCGACTCATGGTCGATAAGCAAGTCCTCTTTGTGAGAGGTCTAGTCTGGTCATTGGACCTTACACGTACCCTAAAATTGTCGGTGTTAGGGTCCCAACTAAGTCCTAATACTTTAGTCGTCGGCAGAGGTTCTAGGTCTAAGTCTAAGTCTCCTCCACTGCGATCCGTCGGGTCAAATGAGTTCACCAGTTCGGGTTCGTTGGAAGCGAACTTCGTCAGGTGAAATCCGCCCTCAGCGAGACAATCCTGGAGTTGGTGTGCTACGGTTGTAGCGCGCTCCAAGGTGTCACAACTCTTGAGGCCGTCATCCACGTAGAAATCTCGTTCCACGGTCCGAACTATTTCTGGGTCAAATTGGTCTCGTCTGTCTAATGCGGTCTGCTTTAATGCGTACATGGTGCAGTTGGGGCTGTCCCTGGCTCCGAATACTCTTACCTGCATTTGGTAAGTTTCTGGCGGAAGTTGTAAGTTTCCGTCCGGATACCAAAGAAACCTCAAGCTGTCCCTGTCCCGCTCCAAAGCCTTAACCTGGTGAAACATGGCCTCTACGTCACAGGTGAAAGCCACTTTGCGTTGTCTAAAACGCATTAGGACTCCCATGAGGTTATTGTTCATATTCGGCCCGTCCATCAGTTCGCTATTCATAGACATCCATTGGTAAAGCGCGGCGCAGTCGTTGACTACACGCACCTTGCCAGGTTTGTCCGGGTGTCGAACAAAATGATGTGGCAGGTAATATGTCTGGTCTGTGGTTACCTCGGGATTTAACATCCTAATGGCGTATCCCTTTTGGAGATACGTCTGAAGTTGTGCATTGTATTGCATATGGGCCGTCTCGTCTCGCAACAATCGCTGCCTTATTGATTTGAGTCGCCTCAAAGCAAGCGGGTAATTGTTAACGAGCTTAGGTTGTCCATTGCGCCACAACATACCAACCTCATAGTGGCCATTCGCGGTCTGGCGAATGGTATCTCTCATAATATTTTATGACCGTTTTTCCTGTTCTGACATAGCGGTCTCGTAACTACCGGGTTCTGCTGAGTCCTGTTCCAACCATTGTATGGTCCGTTCAGTCAGCAGTCGGTCAAGCGCTGCTTGCACTGCGCCATGGTCCTCGTCCACGTCCTCGTCCGCTGCGGTGGCTAGTGTCAATGCGTCTGGTAGGCTCACAAGCCTTCCGGTGTCACTAGTCGGCGTCGAATCGTCGTGCGGCGGTTTGACAACTTCTTGATCTGTCGGTAGGCTCGCAAGCCTTCCAAGATCAACGACCGGTGTCGAAGCCTGGTGGGTGGGGTCAATGACCTTCAGATTTTTCGGTAGGCTCGCAAGCCTTCCAAAATCCTCATTCATCGAGTCATCCACGGCAACAACCCTTTGGTCTTCAGTAGTCAATACAACCTGGTCTACTGCAAGTAGTTGTAAGTCAGAGGTCCGTGTGGTCGTGTCCAAATCGGTTACGTCAGTATCGGTGGCGTCTGCGTTAGTGACGCAAGTCTGTCGTAGTGCCGTCCGTACAATTGGACCACAGGAGTGTGAAGGAGAATTATCTATCGTGTTAGTCAATAAACTACACGTACTCAAAACGTCGTCCTCCTGGTCACTTACCTCTAGTGAACGTATTGGTGCTCTAGTATACCAACCTATGGGAGTTCTACATGCGTAGGGGTTGCCCGCTGTAATAACAGATGGGCGTGTCTCCCATACCTGATGTAAGTTAAACTGGTCTGTCCCAATTAACATCGCAATGGAACGATAATTAACAGGACATTCCGGTATTCCAAGGTGTCGGAAATACTTACGATCTTCCGGTGATTGCTCTGGCACAGGGCCGAGCAAGTTACTAAAGTCCTTCGTAGCTGCAAAGGTCAAATTTCTTACCAGAAGTAATGAGCGCTCCTCCTTGCTGTGTTCTGCTTTGGAAAGAAGAGTGTCTAAAGTTAGTTTTACTCTCGTCACAGGGATCGCTCTCTTACCATGCATGCTACTTACAGTATACTGAGCAGTCTTACCTTGACTCATGTCCGTAACTACGTCGGCTACTTGTTCGTCGACATAGCTATGCGATGACGCAGAGTCTAAGATGGCGTATATACGCTTGCTCCCTCGGGTTCCGGTAATCTTTATAGGAATCACGCTAAACCCTTTCAGTTGGTTCTGTGTGAGGAGCGTTATCGATGGCTGTTCCTCACCTGCATGCACCTAGAAAGTGTCGTCTTCCTCCCCGTCCTCGTCCGATGATCCTGACTGATCCATACAGTCTGTATAAAAGGTACGGATCTCGCGCGGCGCACGCTCCTTATAAAGCGTGTCGCATCTAGCCGCTTTATCTGGATGCTCTCGTCGAAAGCGTCTGGTCGGAGTATGACTAGTTGTGTGAAGCAACGCGTCATGGTTACGTCCACACAGAGAACATGTATCGTCGCTCGGGCAATCCTTCCGGACGTGTCCTGGCTTCATACATCTCCAACAGGAATCTAGAGATCGGATTTGGAGTCTCCTCTCCTCGATCCCTAACTCTTTAAAAGCGCGACATCCACGTAGTTTATGTATCCACGTGGTTTCTGCCGTTCCGCTCGCAGTATGAGCATCCCACAAAGTCCGCCGGCAACTGTTGTCGTGGCTGCGTGGTGCCGATAGGCGTCAGAACTTTAGAAGTCTCAGTAGGGGTGGCGTAAGTAACGGCTTTCGCGTTCGTCGGAAGTGGTTTGGTCCGATTCGGCGCAGAAATAGCTATCCCTTCCGCCGCGATATGGTGATCGGTATAGTTCGATCGAGTCTCGATCATGGCCTCCCGTGAAATCAGTTGATAGACATCGGTGAGTTTTAATAACCCTCCGGCCTCTTCACGCTGGTACTCGATGCGTCGCCATTCTCGTCGGAGTCGATGGTGAAGTCGACCGATTATTCGAATGAGAACCGTCGGTGCGTTAGCGTACTCGAGTTGTCCAATAGATCGTAAAGTCCCTATAGCGTTCTTGATTTCGTCCGCGAGTTGTAAAAGGTCGATCGGTTTCGAAATGTTGCCTCCTCTGCAGAGGTCTTCAATAATGGATTTAGCCATGGCGACGTTACCTCCGTAAATCGAATATAAACGGTTGTACGCCAACTCAAAGGCATCGGGAACACCTATGAAGGTTTCCGCTAATCGTTTCGGCTCACCAGACAGAACTTGGAGCAAGTAATTAAACTTCTCCGTCGAGGTGAAAGCACACTTAGCGATCTGGGACTCTACGTAGTCTACCAGTGTGCGCCAGTGTTTCGCGTTGCCAGAGAACAGAGAATTTCCCGTTCCGTCGACTCCGAGTCACTAGATGAGTCGCTGTCATCCGGATAAGGTGGCTGGCGGGTTCGTGTCCGGCGTATTATTCTTGGTCTCGTCCGTTGTGGTCCAGAATCTACGGCTCTCCGTTGTTCGGTAGGCTCGCAAGCCTTCCACGAAGTCGTAGGTCTCGTTATACGTTGTCCGATCCCGTGGGTACTACCCACATCCATCCTCCGTAGTTCGGTAGGCTCGCAAGCCTTCCACGAAGTCGTAGGTTGCATCGAACATTGTGTCAACGGTCGAGTGAAATAGTCGGGTTCCGTAGTCGGTCTATAAATAACTGGATTTGCACAGCACGTCACAGGTTTAACTTGTAATGGTTTACTCACCTGTTTAATGGTCATAAACGCAGGTTCCTCTCTTCCTACAAGTAGACTACGACTTACTGTAGGTGGACTAGTTATGTTACCTGCTAAAATTGGCGATGAGGTCGCCCTAGGTTGCGGTATTTCCGTCACAACAAACCTGTTGCCTTGCGTCGAACGCACAGGCGTTATTTCCTTAGGTTTCGTAACAAAGACCGGTTTTATCGAAGTCGTGGGCTTGAGCATAGGAATAACTTGGGGAAAACGTTTATAGTAATCCTCGACGAACTCCTCTCCTCGATCTATCGCTCCCACACTTCCTTCCTCGATCCGCTTCTGTATTCCGCGATATCGAGCTTCCATGCGATCCAGGGCAGACAAGTCGTGTCCAGCTCGCGATCTTATAGATCTATCTCTCGCGTCGAGTTCGAGGTCCGCTTGCGCGTTCGCTGCCTCGCGCGATCTACGATTCAGTTCGAACTGTAGTTGCATCTCCCTTTCGCGTCGATCTGCTACTTGTTGTTGTGCCGCTAACTCCGCTTCCTGTATAGCTAATTGAGCGTTTATTTGTCGTGCCTCCAACTTAGCACGAGCGTCAGACGCTGCCTTCTTCCGTGCTAACTCAGCTGCGTTTACCGCCGCAACTCGTACTAGCTCGTCGGCTGCCGCCGCCGCGGCTGCTTCTTGCGCTAAGTTTTCCTCCAATCTGCGCATTTCCGAAGCTTCGAATTCGGCTTGCGCCTTGAGTTGCGCAATTCTCGCCTCGTCCTCTCTATGTTGTTTCTCTCCTTCGATGGCGATCTGTGCCATCTGGTGTTGCGCTTCTTCCTCGGCGACTTGTTGTCAGCGTGCAACCTCCTGTTGTTGTCGAGTAATTACAGACGCTGTTCTACTAACGTCGCCAACGTTGCCAACGTCGCTCTGTATGCTAACGAACGATCTATCCAGAGGTGGATGCTGGTAGGCTCGCGAGCCTTCCGTAGTAAGAACTTCCGTCGTCCCTCGCGATTCGACTTCCGGTTCGTCGATCGGTACGCCGCATCTACGAAGAAAATTGGTGAGCGTTTCCAACCTTCCATCCAGGCAGTAGAGTTCTTCTTCCTCTTCGGGTTGTAACAACGCGTCCGAAACTGACTCACCTAGCAGTTGGTCAAACTGCTCCTGTTGAGACAATCTTATTACTGACTTAAACTGGATAATGCTTTCTCTCGCACTTACTAATTTATCTATTATCTTTACCTGAGTAAAGTTGTCGCCACGCAACTCTGCAAGTTCGTGTAAACCTCTAAGTTTATCTACGGAAGCATGTACCCTACTTTCTATCCTTACCTGTAAGGTGTAGAACTCGTATCTCGACATCGGGGTGGTTAACTCGCGTAAAACGCGAAAACCTTCTCCGAGGTTCCGAGTAATCTGGGCCATGTGTCCTCCTATACTTCTAATAACGTTCTCCTGGCTTCCAGTCGAACTTACCATGTCCGGTTCCCGCGATCTAGTCTGCGGGACGGTAAGGAAATCTTCGATTCTGCCGTCGCCACGCATTGCGGCTTCCGGTATTTCCGTTCTGGGTACCGGCGACGCAAGCGGTGTGACATCGGTGGAATCTCGGGTTCTCCTTCTCGGTTCGTCTACTGTCGATCTGTCCGGGTCGCACGAGTCATAGTCGGTAGGTGGGTATCTCGTTGAATGGGGTGTGTCACTCATGTCTTATTATATACGTCAAGTACGGGTAATAAAATGTCAAAGTGTCTGGATGTTGAAGTGTCTAACTTACCTTGGTATATATAGTATATATATACCCTAACCGGTACAAATAAATCAACAAGTCAGAATGTCGAAATGTCAAAATGTCGAAATGTACAAATGTCAAACTTACCTTGATATATATATATATCATATATATACCCTAACCGGTACAAATAAACTAACAAAGTATACAATAAAATAAGTAATAATCTAGCCTACCGGCTAAATTTGTACGAATAAATGAGATAACGGTATACGTTACCAAAATATAGATCAACAAGTACGAATAATAGGCAAAACAGCAACGTCTAACGGGAAAATAAGTACCAACAACACTACTAATAGACAGGAAACCCACAAATTTTGAGTACTACTGTGCTTTCTTAAGTTTGAACGACGCGAGTCGTAAAACTTATGTTCCTTTGATCTTCCAGTCATGCAAATTCCCAAATACAAACCGGACGTGGGTCGTTCCGTTTTTCGGCGGCGCGGACGAATTTATTGTCTCCCAAACTTTGCGAAAAGCGGTCTAATCCTCGAAGCGGTCCAGAAATGAGTCCTTGAGTCCTGAAAAGTCGAAGGTGAGAGTTTTACTTCTACGCTTACGAAAAATCTTCCTAGGTACCGATACAAATTGGTCTTTAAACCCTATGTACCTTTTCAAGTACCGAAAGTAACACCGCACACACACGGCGTAAAACAAAGTACTACAAACTAACTGTTAGCTAGTCAAATATTAAATACAAAAGTACTAGCTACCCTAAAAGCCTACTGAAGCAGGGGACGTTCTAAATTACTAAATTTACTAACCTTAAATTTTAAATATCTCCTACTTTCAATAGCTAACAGATCGAAATAATACTATACACTAATTTATATAGTACTTCCTACTGTGCGCACGCACTACAAAGCGTACAGATCTAAACAATACTATACACTAATTTATATAGTACTTCCTACTGTAAGGTCCAGTAGTATACCGCTTACCAGATCCTAGTAACGATGTATCTTACTATGAGACTCTAGTAATGTATACGGGCTCATACAGTATCTGACAACAAATCCCAGTCCAGGATATCTAAACAAACAGATACAATACACAAACGACTACTGGAACAGAGCCTAGTATCTATTCTATGTACGTGAGCGGGTCTAATGCCTACAAAACTAGACAAAAGGATACCTGTCCTCTAACCGGTGAGGCAGATGTACAGTTACAGTAACAGACCAAACTCACGGGAAAACAATCCCCGCGCAGCGAATCCTAACTATCACTGACAGTCCTAAATACAGTAACTTGCCACGGTGTGATTTATATGGTTTATATACGAGCTAGTGGGTTAACAGACCTAGCGTAACAACACTGATTCAGTCCTAAATCAGTCGAGAAGGGGTCGTGCCTAAATGTAACGATAACTGATCCCCCTGTACGAAATCAGTCTAAAGGGTCAGGCCTAAATGTAACAATACTGCTGAACAGGAACCAACAGTTTAATAACGAAAATGAAATACTCTCTCTTACCGCAACTAAATATCAGATCCTAATTTACAAATACAGATAAATTCTGCCTAAAGTAATATATAGTGCGCTATAGCTAGTAGAACTCTAAGGGCGAATATGTTTTAGGGCGTGTGTATGTGGGTGTGTTACAAATAAAACAATTTCGTGTATTTCCTTTTACTAGGTTTTAGTGATTTTCTGACCGAAATGATACCGTGCGCTAGCTACTAAAATAAACTAGTCGCGTTTTGTAGAACTTTATACTCACAAATGACGTCAAAGCTCTCTCCTTCCTATCCACAACCCAATGGGCAACCACGGTGTTAGTAACTACACCCGTGATCGGCACAAATACCAGATTCTGGTTGTAAGATAAGAAATAGGGGTTAATCGCTACCGTACGTTAGCTGATCTGGTATACTAATTTAATTCTAGAACTTTGTTGCTGCGGTAGTTAGCAGCAATACCTATCAGTACGTGGCAAGGCGCGATAGGATATTAATAAACCTCCCTAGGCCAAGCAGTGTGCCGGTAGCAGAAATACTCCTTGCCTGATCAAATAGCTAACTCCAGACAGGGGGGGGGGGGGGGGGGGGTACTAATGTACGTTCTACAAAGCGAACCGGTACCAAACAGTCAGTACTACGAATCACTAAATTATGGAACATATGCTGTCCGTACCTATGTACTCACGTACTGACGAATGGCAATAGTTCGCACCTGTAGGAAGTACAGGTTAACCCAGGGGTTCGTAGGACATAACAAAGGGGGGGGTCCTGTCTAAATATAACTATTTGATCCTAAATTTGCGGCGTCCAGGACGGCGTCACGCTTACCCTGATTTATAGGTCTTACGGCGGGCAAGGGCGTCGAACAAAGTCTTACCTTTCTCACGAAGCGGGCGCTGCATGGCAAGTGGAGTATTTCGAAGGGCAAAGGGGGTGCGCGGTCGAACCAATATGGGTGCTAGCGTGTTGTGGACATCTTTTCCCTGCGTTGCTGACGGCCTAACGGTCTAGGCTGCCATCTTCCCGATGTTTGGCTGTCCCAAAGTTGGACCAAAAGAAAACATGTTCAGGAATTTGCAGTATATTTACAGTTTTACAAAGGATTTATCAAACAAAGTTTCAACAAGAAACCAAATAAACTAAATAACAATTTAATTAATAACGTACTAAGAAGGGGTAACGAGGCAGTAAGAAGTGATAACCGAAGGCAAACCGGCCTTTTATACTAAATATCGCACATGGAAACCAAACAGAATTTTCCACAGCTTCACATTTGAGCAATAAAGTGCTTTGTGCCCTATGATTGGTCCAGCTCATCGTTCAACGCAATCCGGCCCTTACACTAATCTGGGACATGGAATCCTAACAGAATTTTCCATAGCCTCACATTTGAGCAATAAGATAATTTATGCCCCATGATTGGCCTGGCTCATCTTTCGCTACGTTGTACGCTTCTCATTGGTCCACCAATTAGCACCAAATGAAAATAAATGGCCCCAAAATACAAATTTCCCGACCGGGATTCGAACTCGTAACCTATCTGTAATGTAACCAACGCCTTAACCATCTGACCACTACGCCACGAGAGTACCTAAGGGTTTTATGTGTACAAATATGAATAGGCATAATACATTACTGTAACTTAATCAAAATGCGTCGGATTTTCGAAAGTTTTTACGTTAAAGTTAAACTACAAATGCTACCTTATAGTGAAATAATTCATCAATGTTTTTAGATACAGCTGGTGAGGGATTAACAGCCTCCCTATCTGCTATATAAAACCATTTTTTTTCAGCAATAGTATACATTTTACCTCAGTATGGGAAACTTCACTCTTCATCATAGGCTACACAATGGGAGCGAGCCACGTTGTTGGCGGATTCTTAAATATGCGAGATGAAAATTTGTAGAAATTAATGAATGTCTACTAAACACTAGACTCGAAATATGGAAAAACAATAAACGCCCTCCGATTTCTCTACAAAATCCCCATTTCTTTACGCCATTTTTTTTAACCACGTGGGGTTTTCCAAACTGCCGCTATAGACAAGGGCGTACCGAAGGGGGTGGTAGTGGTGGTATTTACCACCTATAAAAATATTCAACATATACTGTATATATTCATTCATCAATTAAATATATCATTGAGATCCTGACATCTATAATTTTAATATTTTGATTCACATATCCGCTGTTTATTGTTGGCTGAACTAAATGCAGAAATGGGCTTCAATAAATGATATACATACTGGTACAACAATATATTAGCACATTTTCTGGTTCCATGCGTCTTTATTAAACATTACCGGTACTGTACAGTACTGCAGTACTGCGTCGACATATTTTCCTTTTCTATTTATTATTATTAGTATTAAACAAACGCAGGTTAGTATGTTTCAGTATGCATGTGAGAAGACCGTCCAGGCATAGCACTATGGAGGCCGCGATGATTTTTACATAGAGTATGACAGTATTTACCATAAACGTAACTGTTGCCACATGTAATTAATGTAAATCAACACTTTTAAAATTACAACGAAAAAAAGCACCATTGTATATTAATGTAATATAAGATAAATCAATGTACTGTAATATAATATTATTCATCAAAACGATTAAACTTGCAAAACCTTACTTAGTAGATCAACGTTTTTCAGATTTGTACAAAACATTTTTTAGGTACGTGAATCGACTACTTCTCCTGGTAAAGAATTCCATAAAGGGACCACTCTGTTCGCACATGTACAGTATGTGTATTGCATAAAAGACTACTTCTATATTCAAAAAATTTTCAGCTAACTGTACTGACACACTCTTTCTTACAAAATTTTCCACGCAACCTCCGCGCGTTGTTCTGTCATTGCAAATTACCGCAAAACTATTGCTAGTATAATTATTACTCATGTACCAGCGAGCATTTGATCTGCCACAGTTTCATTCAGCCGTCTCTGTGTCACTCTTATAATATCGCAGTATCGCACATAAAATATTGTTAAAATCTGTTAATTTATTACATAATAAGCGGCTATTAAAAAAAAACAGATTGTTTTAACGTTGATAATGAATTAGTGAAGTAGGACTTCTCCCGAATATAATAATTATGCTGCGCGCCAAATGAAAACAAAACCTGCCATTTCCTTGTTCATAATCCTGAGCTGATTAATACCTGGCATATATCTTCGTGAGGTCTAGGGTAATTTAAGGGGGGGGGGGGGGGGGGGGGGGGGCACCTCCCTATTTTGGAAATTGACAAAAACGTTTTTATTCTATCATGAGCTGAATTTAATGGAGATTGGCTCTCATTGGTAGTTAATGCAATAATGATATATCTGCTGACTACTAAATGTTTTCTACAGGCGCGGGAACAGAAAACTGGATCCAAATAAACATTCGGTCTACCATAATGGACCTACGAGTACTAATGGTAACGATGGCAACGGGACCAGTGCGTGGCAGGGGTCCCTCAAAAGAACCACAGAATCACAAAACTTATATAAACGGAGTTCAGTGAAGGACAGACCTCGTATCAGGTAATATAAATGGAGTTCAGTGAAGGACAGACCTCGTATCAGGTAATATAAATGGAGTTCAGTGAAGGACAGACCTCGTATCAGGTAATATAAATGGAGTTCAGTGAAGGACAGACCTCGTATCAGGTAATATAAATGGAGCTCAGTGAAGGACAGACCTCGTATCAGGTAATATAAATGGAGTTCAGTGAAGGACAGACCTCGTATCAGGTAATATAAATGGAGTTCAGTGAAGGACAGACCTCGTATCAGGTAATATAAATGGAGTTCAGTGAAGGACAGACCTCGTATCAGGTAATATAAATTGAGTTCAGTGAAGGACAGACCTCGTATCAGGTAATATAAATGGAGTTCAGTGAAGGACAGACCTCGTATCAGGTAATATAAATGGAGTTCAGTGAAGGACAGACCTCGTATCAGGTAATATAAATTGAGTTCAGTGAAGGACAGACCTCGTATCAGGTAATATAAATTGAGTTCAGTGAAGGACAGACCTCGTATCAGGTAATATAAATGGAGTTCAGTGAAGGACAGACCTCGTATCAGGTAATATAAATGGAGTTCAGTGAAGGACAGACCTCGTATCAGGTAATATAAATTGAGTTCAGTGAAGGACAGACCTCGTATCAGGTAATATAAATTGAGTTCAGTGAAGGACAGACCTCGTATCAGGTAATATAAATTGAGTTCAGTGAAGGACAGACCTCGTATCAGGTAATATAAATGGAGTTCAGTGAAGGACAGACCTCGTATCAGGTAATATAAATGGAGTTCAGTGAAGGACAGACCTCGTATCAGGTAATATAAATGGAGTTCAGTGAAGGACAGACCTCGTATCAGGTAATATAAATTGAGTTCAGTGAAGGACAGACCTCGTATCAGGTAATATAAATGGAGTTCAGTGAAGGACAGACCTCGTATCAGGTAATATAAATGGAGTTCAGTGAAGGACAGACCTCGTATCAGGTAATATAAATGGAGTTCAGTGAAGGACAGACCTCGTATCAGGTAATATAAATGGAGTTCAGTGAAGGACAGACCTCGTATCAGGTAATATAAATGGAGTTCAGTGAAGGACAGACCTCGTATCAGGTAATATAAATGGAGTTCAGTGAAGGACAGACCTCGTATCAGGTAATATAAATGGAGTTCAGTGAAGGACAGACCTCGTATCAGGTAATATAAATGGAGTTCAGTGAAGGACAGACCTCGTATCAGGTAATATAAATGGAGTTCAGTGAAGGACAGACCTCGTATCAGGTAATATAAATGTAGTTCAGTGAAGGACAGACCTCGTATCAGGTAATATAAATGTAGTTCAGTGAAGGACAGACCTCGTATCAGGTAATATAAATGGAGTTCAGTGAAGGACAGACCTCGTATCAGGTAATATAAATGGAGTTCAGTGAAGGACAGACCTCGTATCAGGTAATATAAATGGAGTTCAGTGAAGGACAGACCTCGTATCAGGTAATATAAATGGAGTTCAGTGAAGGACAGACCTCGTATCAGGTAATATAAATGGAGTTCAGTGAAGGACAGACCTCGTATCAGGTAATATAAATGGAGTTCAGTGAAGGACAGACCTCGTATCAGGTAATATAAATGGAGTTCAGTGAAGGACAGACCTCGTATCAGGTAATATAAATGGAGTTCAGTGAAGGACAGACCTCGTATCAGGTAATATAAATGGAGTTCAGTGAAGGACAGACCTCGTATCAGGTAATATAAATGGAGCTCAGTGAAGGACAGACCTCGTATCCGGTAATATAAATGGAGTTCAGTGAAGGACAGACCTCGTATCAGGTAATATAAATGGAGTTCAGTGAAGGACAGACCTCGTATCAGGTAATATAAATGGAGCTCAGTGAAGGACAGACCTCGTATCAGGTAATATAAATGGAGTTCAGTGAAGAACAGAACTGGTATCAGGTAATATAAATGGAGTTCAGTGAAGGACAGACCTCGTATCAGGTAATATAAATGGAGTTCAGTGAAGGACAGACCTCGTATCAGGTAATATAAATGGAGTTCAGTGAAGGACAGACCTCGTATCAGATAATATAATTGGAGTTCAGTGAAGGACAGACTAAAGGAATGCCTGTTCACCACCATGGGTGATCTTCCACAGTAAACCCTTCCACTCTGGTTCCTAAAGGAATGCCTGTTCACCACCATGGGTGATCTTCCACAGTAAACCCTTCCACTCTGTTTCCTAAAGGAATGCCTGTTCTCCGCCATTGGTGATCTTCCACAGTAAACCCTTCCACTCTGTTTCCTAAAGGAATGCCTGTTCACCACCATGGGTGATCTTCCACAGTAAACCCTTCCACTCTGGTTCCTAAAGGAATGCCTGTTCACCACCATGGGTGATCTTCCACAGTAAACCCTTCCATTCTGTTTCCTAAAGGAATGCCTTTTCACCACCATGGGTGATCTCTTCCTCAGTAAACCCTTCCACTCTGTTTCCTAAAGGAATGCCTGTTCACCACCATGGGTGAACTTCTACAGTAAACCCTTCCACTCTCGTTCCTAAAGGAATGTCTGTTCACCACCATGGGTGATCTTCCACAGTAAACCCTTCCACTCTGGTTCCTAAAGGAATGCCTGTTCACCACCATGGGTGATCTTCCACAGTAAACCCTTCCATTCTGTTTCCTAAAGGAATGCCTTTTCACCACCATGGGTGATCTCTTCCTCAGTAAACCCTTCCACTCTGTTTCCTAAAGGAATGCCTGTTCACCACCACGGGTGAACTTCTACAGTAAACCCTTCCACTCTCGTTCCTAAAGGAATGTCTGTTCACCACCATGGGTGATCTTCCACAGTAAACCCTTCCACTCTGGTTCCTAAAGGAATGCCTGTTCACTACCATGGGTGATCTTCCACAGTAAACCCTTCCATTCTGTTTCCTAAAGGAATGCCTTTTCACCACCATGGGTGATCTCTTCCTCAGTAAACCCTTCCACTCTGTTTCCTAAAGGAATGCCTGTTCACCACCATGGGTGATCTTCCACAGTTAACCCTTCCACTCTGGTTCCTAAAGGAATGCCTGTTCACCACCATGGGTGATCTTCCACAGTAAACCCTTCCACTCTGGTTCCTAAAGGAATGCCTGTTCACCACCATGGGTGATCTTCCACAGTAAACCCTTCCACTCTGTTTCCTAAAGGAATGCCTGTCCACCACCATGGGTGGTCTTCCACATTAAACCCTTCCACTCTGGTTCCCAAAGGAATGCCTGTTCACTACCATGGGTGATCTTCCACAGTACACCCCTCCACTCTGTTTCCTAAAGGAATGCCTGTTCACCACCATTGGTGATCTTCCACAGTAAACCCTTCCACTCTGTTTCCTAAAGGAATGGCTGTTCACCACCATGGGTGATCTTCCTCAGTAAACCCTTCCACTCTCGTTCCTAAAGGAATGCCTGTTCACCACCATGGGTGATCTTCCACAGTAAACCCTTCCACTCTCGTTCCTAAAGGAATGCCTGTTCACCACCATGGGTGATCTTCCACAGTAAACCCTTCCACTCTGTTTCCCAAAGGAATGCCTGTTCACCACCATTGGTGATCTTCCACTGTAAACCCTTCCATTCTGTTTCCAAAAGGAATGCCTGTTCACCACCATGGGTGATCTCTTCCACAGTAAACCCTTCCACTCTGGTTCCTAAAGGAATGCCTGTTCACCACCATTGGTGATCTTCCACTGTAAACCCTTCCATTCTGTTTCCAAAAGGAATGCCTGTTCACCACCATGGGTGATCTCTTCCACAATAAACCCTTCCACTCTGGTTCCTAAAGGAATGCCTGTTCACCACCATGGGTGATCTTCCACAGTAAACCCTTCCACTCTGGTTCCTAAAGGAATGCCTGTTCACCACCATGGGTGATCTTCCACAGTAAACCCTTCCACTCTGTTCCCTAAAGGAATGCCTGTTCACCACCATGGGTGATCTTCCACAGTAAAGCCTTCATCTCTGTTTCTTAAAGGAATGCCTGTTCACCACCATGGGTGATCTTCCACAGTAAACCCTTACACTCTGTTCCCTAAAGGAATGCCTGTTCACCACCATGGGTGATCTTCCACAGTAAACCCTTCCACTCTGGTTCCTAAAGGAATGCCTGTTCACCACCATGGGTGATCTTCCACAGTAAACCCTTCCACTCTGTTCCCTAAAGGAATGCCTGTTCACCACCATGGGTGATCTCTTCCACAGTAAACCCTTCCACTCTGTTCCCTAAAGGAATGCCTGTTCACCACCATGGGTGATCTTCCACAGTAAACCCTTCCACTCTGTTCCCTAAAGGAATGCCTGTTCACCACCATGGGTGATCTTCCACAGTAAAGCCTTCCACTCTGTTTCTTAAAGGAATGCCTGTTCACCACCATGGGTGATCTTCCACAGTAAACCCTTACACTCTGTTCCCTAAAGGAATGCCTGTTCACCACCATGGGTGATCTTCCACAGTAAACCCTTCCACTCTGTTCCCTAAAGGAATGCCTGTTCACCACCATGGGTGATCTTCCACAGTAAACCCTTACACTCTGTTTCCTAAAGGAATGCCTGTTCACCACCATGGGTGATCTTCCACAGTAAAGCCTTCCACTCTGTTTCTTAAAGGAATGCCTGTTCACCACCATGGGTGATCTTCCACAGTAAACCCTTCCACTCTGGTTCCTAAAGGAATGCCTGTTCACCACCATGGGTGATCTTCCACAGTAAACCCTTCCACTCTGTTCCCTAAAGGAATGCCTGTTCACCACCATGGGTGATCTTCCACAGTAAAGCCTTCCACTCTGTTCCCTAAAGGAATGCCTGTTCACCACCATGGGTGATCTTCCACAGTAAACCCTTCCACTCTGGTTCCTAAAGGAATGCCTGTTCACCACCATGGGTGATCTTCCACAGTAAACCCTTCCACTCTGTTCCCTAAAGGAATGCCTGTTCACCACCATGGGTGATCTCTTCCACAGTAAACCCTTCCACTCTGTTTCCAAAAGGAATGCCTGTTCACCACCATGGGTGATCTTCCACAGTAAACCCTTCCACTCTGTTCCCTAAAGGAATGCCTGTTCACCACCATGGGTGATCTTCCACAGTAAACCCTTCCACTCTGGTTCCTAAAGGAATGCCTGTTCACCACCATGGGTGATCTTCCACAGTAAACCCTTCCACTCTGTTTCCTAACGGAATGCCTGTTCACCACCATGGGTGATCTCTTCCACAGTAAACCCTTCCACTCTGTTTCCTAAAGGAATGCCTGTCCATCACCATTGGTGATCTTCCACAGTAAACCCTTCCACTCTGTTCCCTAAAGGAATGCCTGTTCACCACCATGGGTGATCTTCCACAGTAAACCCTTCCACTCTGTTCCCTAAAGGAATGCCTGTTCACCACCATGGGTGATCTCTTCCACAGTAAACCCTTCCACTCTGTTCCCTAAAGGAATGCCTGTTCACCACCATGGGTGATCTTCCACAGTAAACCCTTCCACTCTGTTCCCTAAAGGAATGCCTGTTCACCACCATGGGTGATCTCTTCCACAATAAACCCTTCCACTCTGGTTCCTAAAGGAATGCCTGTTCACCACCATGGGTGATCTTCCACAGTAAACCCTTCCACTCTGTTCCCTAAAGGAATGCCTGTTCACCACTATGGGTGATCTTCCACAGTAAACCCTTCCACTCTGTTCCCTAAAGGAATGCCTGTTCACCACCATGGGTGATCTTCCACAGTAAACCCTTCCACTCTGTTCCCTAAAGGAATGCCTGTTCACCACCATGGGTGATCTCTTCCACAATAAACCCTTCCACTCTGGTTCCTAAAGGAATGCCTGTTCACCACCATGGGTGATCTTCCACAGTAAACCCTTCCACTCTGTTCCCTAAAGGAATGCCTGTTCACCACCATGGGTGATCTCTTCCACAATAAACCCTTCCACTCTGGTTCCTAAAGGAATGCCTGTTCACCACCATGGGTGATCTTCCACAATAAACCCTTCCACTCTGGTTCCTAAAGGAATGCCTGTTCACCACCATGGGTGATCTTCCACAGTAAACCCTTCCACTCTGTTTCCTAAAGGAATGCCTGTTCACCACCATTGGTGATCTTCCACAGTAAACCCTTCCACTCTGTTTCCTAAAGGAATGCCTGTTCACCACCATGGGTGATCTTCCACAGTAAACCCTTCCACTCTGGTTCCTAAAGGAATGCCTGTTCACCACCATGGGTGATCTTCCACAGTAAACCCTTCCACTCTCGTTCCTAAAGGAATGCCTGTTCACCACCATGGGTGATCTTCCACAGTAAACCCTTCCACTCTGTTTCCCAAAGGAATGCCTGTTCACCACCATTGGTGATCTTCCACTGTAAACCCTTCCATTCTGTTTCCAAAAGGAATGCCTGTTCACCACCATGGGTGATCTCTTCCACAGTAAACCCTTCCACTCTGGTTCCTAAAGGAATGCCTGTTCACCACCATTGGTGATCTTCCACTGTAAACCCTTCCATTCTGTTTCCAAAAGGAATGCCTGTTCACCACCATGGGTGATCTCTTCCACAATAAACCCTTCCACTCTGGTTCCTAAAGGAATGCCTGTTCACCACCATGGGTGATCTTCCACAGTAAACCCTTCCACTCTGGTTCCTAAAGGAATGCCTGTTCACCACCATGGGTGATCTTCCACAGTAAACCCTTCCACTCTGTTCCCTAAAGGAATGCCTGTTCACCACCATGGGTGATCTTCCACAGTAAAGCCTTCATCTCTGTTTCTTAAAGGAATGCCTGTTCACCACCATGGGTGATCTTCCACAGTAAACCCTTACACTCTGTTCCCTAAAGGAATGCCTGTTCACCACCATGGGTGATCTTCCACAGTAAACCCTTCCACTCTGGTTCCTAAAGGAATGCCTGTTCACCACCATGGGTGATCTTCCACAGTAAACCCTTCCACTCTGTTCCCTAAAGGAATGCCTGTTCACCACCATGGGTGATCTCTTCCACAGTAAACCCTTCCACTCTGTTCCCTAAAGGAATGCCTGTTCACCACCATGGGTGATCTTCCACAGTAAACCCTTCCACTCTGTTCCCTAAAGGAATGCCTGTTCACCACCATGGGTGATCTTCCACAGTAAAGCCTTCCACTCTGTTTCTTAAAGGAATGCCTGTTCACCACCATGGGTGATCTTCCACAGTAAACCCTTACACTCTGTTCCCTAAAGGAATGCCTGTTCACCACCATGGGTGATCTTCCACAGTAAACCCTTCCACTCTGTTCCCTAAAGGAATGCCTGTTCACCACCATGGGTGATCTTCCACAGTAAACCCTTACACTCTGTTTCCTAAAGGAATGCCTGTTCACCACCATGGGTGATCTTCCACAGTAAAGCCTTCCACTCTGTTTCTTAAAGGAATGCCTGTTCACCACCATGGGTGATCTTCCACAGTAAACCCTTCCACTCTGGTTCCTAAAGGAATGCCTGTTCACCACCATGGGTGATCTTCCACAGTAAACCCTTCCACTCTGTTCCCTAAAGGAATGCCTGTTCACCACCATGGGTGATCTTCCACAGTAAAGCCTTCCACTCTGTTCCCTAAAGGAATGCCTGTTCACCACCATGGGTGATCTTCCACAGTAAACCCTTCCACTCTGGTTCCTAAAGGAATGCCTGTTCACCACCATGGGTGATCTTCCACAGTAAACCCTTCCACTCTGTTCCCTAAAGGAATGCCTGTTCACCACCATGGGTGATCTCTTCCACAGTAAACCCTTCCACTCTGTTTCCAAAAGGAATGCCTGTTCACCACCATGGGTGATCTTCCACAGTAAACCCTTCCACTCTGTTCCCTAAAGGAATGCCTGTTCACCACCATGGGTGATCTTCCACAGTAAACCCTTCCACTCTGGTTCCTAAAGGAATGCCTGTTCACCACCATGGGTGATCTTCCACAGTAAACCCTTCCACTCTGTTTCCTAACGGAATGCCTGTTCACCACCATGGGTGATCTCTTCCACAGTAAACCCTTCCACTCTGTTTCCTAAAGGAATGCCTGTCCATCACCATTGGTGATCTTCCACAGTAAACCCTTCCACTCTGTTCCCTAAAGGAATGCCTGTTCACCACCATGGGTGATCTTCCACAGTAAACCCTTCCACTCTGTTCCCTAAAGGAATGCCTGTTCACCACCATGGGTGATCTCTTCCACAGTAAACCCTTCCACTCTGTTCCCTAAAGGAATGCCTGTTCACCACCATGGGTGATCTTCCACAGTAAACCCTTCCACTCTGTTCCCTAAAGGAATGCCTGTTCACCACCATGGGTGATCTTCCACAGTAAACCCTTCCACTCTGTTCCCTAAAGGAATGCCTGTTCACCACCATGGGTGATCTTCCACAGTAAACCCTTCCACTCTGTTTCCTAAAGGAATGCCTGTTCACCACCATGGGTGATCTTCCACAGTAAACCCTTCCACTCTGTTCCCTAAAGGAATGCCTGTTCACCACCATGGGTGATCTTCCACAGTAAACCCTTCCACTCTGTTCCCTAAAGGAATGCCTGTTCACCACCATGGGTGATCTTCCACAGTAAACCCTTCCACTCTGTTCCCTAAAGGAATGCCTGTTCACCACCATGGGTGATCTTCCACAGTAAACCCTTCCACTCTGGTTCCTAAAGGAATGCCTGTTCACCACCATGGGTGATCTTCCACAGTAAACCCTTCCACTCTGTTCCCTAAAGGAATGCCTGTTCACCACCATGGGTGATCTCTCCACAGTAAACCCTTCCACTCTGTTTCCTAAAGGAATGCCTGTTCACCACCATGGGTGATCTTCCACAGTAAACCCTTCCACTCTGTTTCCTAAAGGAATGCCTGTTCACCACCATGGGTGATCTTCCACAGTAAACCCTTCCACTCTGTTTCCTAAAGGAATGCCTGTTCACCACCATGGGTGATCTTCCACAGTAAACCCTTCCACTCTGTTTCCTAACGGAATGCCTGTTCACCACCATGGGTGATCTCTTCCACAGTAAACCCTTCCACTCTGTTTCCTAAAGGAATGCCTGTTCACCACCATGGGTGATCTTCCACAGTAAACCCTTCCACTCTGTTCCCTAAAGGAATGCCTGTTCACCACCATGGGTGATCTTCCACAGTAAACCCTTCCACTCTGTTCCCTAAAGGAATGCCTGTTCACCACCATGGGTGATCTTCCACAGTAAACCCTTCCACTCTGGTTCCTAAAGGAATGCCTGTTCACCACCATGGGTGATCTTCCACAGTAAACCCTTCCACTCTGTTTCCTAAAGGAATGCCTGTTCACCACCATTGGTGATCTTCCACAGTAAACCCTTCCACTCTGTTCCCTAAAGGAATGCCTGTTCACCACCATGGGTGATCTTCCACAGTAAACCCTTCCACTCTGTTCCCTAAAGGAATGCCTGTTCACCACCATGGGTGATCTTCCACAGTAAACCCTTCCACTCTGTTCCCTAAAGGAATGCCTGTTCACCACCATGGGTGATCTTCCACAGTAAACCCTTCCACTCTGTTCCCTAAAGGAATGCCTGTTCACCACCATGGGTGATCTTCCACAGTAAACCCTTCCACTCTGTTCCCTAAAGGAATGCCTGTTCACCACCATGGGTGATCTTCCACAGTAAACCCTTCCACTCTGTTTCCTAAAGGAATGCCTGTTCACCACCATGGGTGATCTTCCACAGTAAACCCTTCCACTCTGTTTCCTAAAGGAATGCCTGTTCACCACCATGGGTGATCTTCCACAGTAAACCCTTCCACTCTGGTTCCTAAAGGAATGCCTGTTCACCACCATGGGTGATCTTCCACAGTAAACCCTTCCACTCTGTTTCCTAAAGGAATGCCTGTTCACCACCATGGGTGATCTTCCACAGTAAACCCTTCCACTCTGTTCCCTAAAGGAATGCCTGTTCACCACCATGGGTGATCTTCCACAGTAAACCCTTCCACTCTGGTTCCTAAAGGAATGCCTGTTCACCACCATGGGTGATCTTCCACAGTAAACCCTTCCACTCTGTTCCCTAAAGGAATGCCTGTTCACCACCATGGGTGATCTCTTCCACAGTAAACCCTTCCACTCTGTTTCCAAAAGGAATGCCTGTTCACCACCATGGGTGATCTTCCACAGTAAACCCTTCCACTCTGTTCCCTAAAGGAATGCCTGTTCACCACCATGGGTGATCTTCCACAGTAAACCCTTCCACTCTGGTTCCTAAAGGAATGCCTGTTCACCACCATGGGTGATCTTCCACAGTAAACCCTTCCACTCTGTTTCCTAACGGAATGCCTGTTCACCACCATGGGTGATCTCTTCCACAGTAAACCCTTCCACTCTGTTTCCTAAAGGAATGCCTGTCCATCACCATTGGTGATCTTCCACAGTAAACCCTTCCACTCTGTTCCCTAAAGGAATGCCTGTTCACCACCATGGGTGATCTTCCACAGTAAACCCTTCCACTCTGTTCCCTAAAGGAATGCCTGTTCACCACCATGGGTGATCTTCCACAGTAAACCCTTCCACTCTGTTTCCTAAAGGAATGCCTGTTCACCACCATGGGTGATCTTCCACAGTAAACCCTTCCACTCTGTTTCCTAAAGGAATGCCTGTTCACCACCATGGGTGATCTTCCACAGTAAACCCTTCCACTCTGTTTCCCAAAGGAATGCCTGTTCACCACCATGGATGATCTTCCATAGTAAACCCTTCCACTCTGTTCCCTAAAGGAATGCCTGTTCACCACCATGGGTGATCTCTTCCACAGTAAACCCTTCCACTCTGTTCCCTAAAGGAATGCCTGTTCACCACCATTCGTGATCTTCCACAGTAAACCCTTCCACTCTGTTTCCTAAAGGAATGCCTGTTCACCACCATGGGTGATCTTCCACAGTAAACCCTTCCACTCTGTTTCCCAAAGGAATGCCTGTTCACCACCATGGATGATCTTCCATAGTAAACCCTTCCACTCTGTTCCCTAAAGGAATGCCTGTTCACCACCATGGGTGATCTCTTCCACAGTAAACCCTTCCACTCTGTTCCCTAAAGGAATGCCTGTTCACCACCATGGGTGATCTTCCACAGTAAACCTTTCCACTCTGTTCCCTAAAGGAATGCCTGTTCACCACCATGGGTGATCTCTTCCACAATAAACCCTTCCACTCTGGTTCCTAAAGGAATGCCTGTTCACCACCATGGGTGATCTTCCACAGTAAACCCTTCCACTCTGTTCCCTAAAGGAATGCCTGTTCACCACTATGGGTGATCTTCCACAGTAAACCCTTCCACTCTGTTCCCTAAAGGAATGCCTGTTCACCACCATGGGTGATCTTCCACAGTAAACCCTTCCACTCTGTTCCCTAAAGGAATGCCTGTTCACCACCATGGGTGATCTCTTCCACAATAAACCCTTCCACTCTGGTTCCTAAAGGAATGCCTGTTCACCACCATGGGTGATCTTCCACAGTAAACCCTTCCACTCTGTTCCCTAAAGGAATGCCTGTTCACCACCATGGGTGATCTCTTCCACAATAAACCCTTCCACTCTGGTTCCTAAAGGAATGCCTGTTCACCACCATGGGTGATCTTCCACAGTAAACCCTTCCACTCTGTTTCCTAAAGGAATGCCTGTTTACCACCATGGGTGATCTCTTCCACAATAAACCCTTCCACTCTGGTTCCTAAAGGAATGCCTGTTCACCACCATGGGTGATCTTCCGCAGTAAACCCTTCCACTCTGTTTCCCAAAGGAATGCCTGTTCACCACCATGGGTGATCTCTTCCACAGTAAACCCTTCCACTCTGTTTCCTAAAGGAATGCCTGTTCACCACCATGGGTGATCTTCCACAGTAAACCCTTCCACTCTGTTCCCTAAAGGAATGCCTGTTCACCACCATGGGTGATCTTCCACAGTAAACCCTTCCACTCTGGTTCCTAAAGGAATGCCTGTTCACCACCATGGGTGATCCTTCCACAGTAAACCCTTCCACTCTGTTCCCTAAAGGAATGCCTGTTCACCACCATGGGTGATCTTCCACAGTAAACCCTTCCACTCTGTTCCCTAAAGGAATGCCTGTTCACCACCATGGGTGATCTTCCACAGTAAACCCTTCCACTCTGGTTCCTAAAGGAATGCCTGTTCACCACCATGGGTGATCTTCCACAGTAAACCCTTCCACTCTGTTCCTAAAGGAATGCCTGTTCACCACCATGGGTGATCTTCCACAGTAAACCCTTCCACTCTGTTTCCTAAAGGAATGCCTGTTCACCACCATGGGTGATCTTCCACAGTAAACCCTTCCACTCTGTTCCCTAAAGGAATGCCTGTTCACCACCATGGGTGATCTTCCACAGTAAACCCTTCCACTCTGGTTCCTAAAGGAATGCCTGTTCACCACCATGGGTGATCTTCCACAGTAAACCCTTCCACTCTGTTCCCTAAAGGAATGCCTGTTCACCACCATGGGTGATCTCTTCCACAGTAAACCCTTCCACTCTGGTTCCTAAAGGAATGCCTGTTCACCACCATGGGTGATCTCTTCCACAGTAAACCCTTCCACTCTGGTTCCTAAAGGAATGCCTGTTCACCACCATGGGTGATCTTCCACAGTAAACCCTTCCACTCTGTTTCCTAAAGGAATGCCTGTTCACCGCCATGGGTGATCTTCCACAGTAAACCCTTCCACTCTGTTTCCTAAAGGAATGCCTGTTCACCACCATGGGTGATCTTCCACAGTAAACCCTTCCACTCTGGTTCCTAAAGGAATGCCTGTTCACCACCATGGGTGATCTTCCACAGTAAACCCTTCCATTCTGTTTCCTAAAGGAATGCCTTTTCACCACCATGGGTGATCTCTTCCTCAGTAAACCCTTCCACTCTGTTTCCTAAAGGAATGCCTGTTCACCACCATGGGTGAACTTCTACAGTAAACCCTTCCACTCTCGTTCCTAAAGGAATGTCTGTTCACCACCATGGGTGATCTTCCACAGTAAACCCTTCCACTCTGGTTCCTAAAGGAATGCCTGTTCACCACCATGGGTGATCTTCCACAGTAAACCCTTCCATTCTGTTTCCTAAAGGAATGCCTTTTCACCACCATGGGTGATCTCTTCCTCAGTAAACCCTTCCACTCTGTTTCCTAAAGGAATGCCTGTTCACCACCACGGGTGAACTTCTACAGTAAACCCTTCCACTCTCGTTCCTAAAGGAATGTCGGTTCACCACCATGGGTGATCTTCCACAGTAAACCCTTCCACTCTGGTTCCTGAAGGAATGCCTGTTCACTACCATGGGTGATCTTCCACAGTAAACCCTTCCATTCTGTTTCCTAAAGGAATGCCTTTTCACCACCATGGGTGATCTCTTCCTCAGTAAACCCTTCCACTCTGTTTCCTAAAGGAATGCCTGTTCACCACCATGGGTGATCTTCCACAGTTAACCCTTCCACTCTGGTTCCTAAAGGAATGCCTGTTCACCACCATGGGTGATCTTCCACAGTAAACCCTTCCAGTCTGGTTCCTAAAGGAATGCCTGTTCACCACCATGGGTGATCTTCCACAGTAAACCCTTCCACTCTGTTTCCTAAAGGAATGCCTGTCCACCACCATGGGTGGTCTTCCACATTAAACCCTTCCACTCTGGTTCCCAAAGGAATGCCTGTTCACTACCATGGGTGATCTTCCACAGTACACCCCTCCACTCTGTTTCCTAAAGGAATGCCTGTTCACCACCATTGGTGATCTTCCACAGTAAACCCTTCCACTCTGTTTCCTAAAGGAATGGCTGTTCACCACCATGGGTGATCTTCCTCAGTAAACCCTTCCACTCTCGTTCCTAAAGGAATGCCTGTTCACCACCATGGGTGATCTTCCACAGTAAACCCTTCCACTCTCGTTCCTAAAGGAATGCCTGTTCACCACCATGGGTGATCTTCCACAGTAAACCCTTCCACTCTGTTTCCCAAAGGAATGCCTGTTCACCACCATGGGTGATCTTCCACAGTAAACCCTTCCACTCTGGTTCCTAAAGGAATGCCTGTTCACCACCATGGGTGATCTTCCACAGTAAACCCTTCCACTCTGTTTCCTAACGGAATGCCTGTTCACCACCATGGGTGATCTCTTCCACAGTAAACCCTTCCACTCTGTTTCCTAAAGGAATGCCTGTCCATCACCATTGGTGATCTTCCACAGTAAACCCTTCCACTCTGTTCCCTAAAGGAATGCCTGTTCACCACCATGGGTGATCTTCCACAGTAAACCCTTCCACTCTGTTCCCTAAAGGAATGCCTGTTCACCACCATGGGTGATCTCTTCCACAGTAAACCCTTCCACTCTGTTCCCTAAAGGAATGCCTGTTCACCACCATGGGTGATCTTCCACAGTAAACCCTTCCACTCTGTTCCCTAAAGGAATGCCTGTTCACCACCATGGGTGATCTCTTCCACAATAAACCCTTCCACTCTGGTTCCTAAAGGAATGCCTGTTCACCACCATGGGTGATCTTCCACAGTAAACCCTTCCACTCTGTTCCCTAAAGGAATGCCTGTTCACCACTATGGGTGATCTTCCACCGTAAACCCTTCCACTCTGTTCCCTAAAGGAATGCCTGTTCACCACCATGGGTGATCTTCCACAGTAAACCCTTCCACTCTGTTCCCTAAAGGAATGCCTGTTCACCACCATGGGTGATCTCTTCCACAATAAACCCTTCCACTCTGGTTCCTAAAGGAATGCCTGTTCACCACCATGGGTGATCTTCCACAGTAAACCCTTCCACTCTGTTCCCTAAAGGAATGCCTGTTCACCACCATGGGTGATCTCTTCCACAATAAACCCTTCCACTCTGGTTCCTAAAGGAATGCCTGTTCACCACCATGGGTGATCTCTTCCACAATAAACCCTTCCACTCTGGTTCCTAAAGGAATGCCTGTTCACCACCATGGGTGATCTTCCACAGTAAACCCTTCCACTCTGTTTCCTAAAGGAATGCCTGTTCTCCGCCATTGGTGATCTTCCACAGTAAACCCTTCCACTCTGTTTCCTAAAGGAATGCCTGTTCACCACCATGGGTGATCTTCCACAGTAAACCCTTCCACTCTGGTTCCTAAAGGAATGCCTGTTCACCACCATGGGTGATCTTCCACAGTAAACCCTTCCATTCTGTTTCCTAAAGGAATGCCTTTTCACCACCATGGGTGATCTCTTCCTCAGTAAACCCTTCCACTCTGTTTCCTAAAGGAATGCCTGTTCACCACCATGGGTGAACTTCTACAGTAAACCCTTCCACTCTCGTTCCTAAAGGAATGTCTGTTCACCACCATGGGTGATCTTCCACAGTAAACCCTTCCACTCTGGTTCCTAAAGGAATGCCTGTTCACCACCATGGGTGATCTTCCACAGTAAACCCTTCCATTCTGTTTCCTAAAGGAATGCCTTTTCACCACCATGGGTGATCTCTTCCTCAGTAAACCCTTCCACTCTGTTTCCTAAAGGAATGCCTGTTCACCACCACGGGTGAACTTCTACAGTAAACCCTTCCACTCTCGTTCCTAAAGGAATGTCGGTTCACCACCATGGGTGATCTTCCACAGTAAACCCTTCCACTCTGGTTCCTGAAGGAATGCCTGTTCACTACCATGGGTGATCTTCCACAGTAAACCCTTCCATTCTGTTTCCTAAAGGAATGCCTTTTCACCACCATGGGTGATCTCTTCCTCAGTAAACCCTTCCACTCTGTTTCCTAAAGGAATGCCTGTTCACCACCATGGGTGATCTTCCACAGTTAACCCTTCCACTCTGGTTCCTAAAGGAATGCCTGTTCACCACCATGGGTGATCTTCCACAGTAAACCCTTCCAGTCTGGTTCCTAAAGGAATGCCTGTTCACCACCATGGGTGATCTTCCACAGTAAACCCTTCCACTCTGTTTCCTAAAGGAATGCCTGTCCACCACCATGGCTGGTCTTCCACATTAAACCCTTCCACTCTGGTTCCCAAAGGAATGCCTGTTCACTACCATGGGTGATCTTCCACAGTACACCCCTCCACTCTGTTTCCTAAAGGAATGCCTGTTCACCACCATTGGTGATCTTCCACAGTAAACCCTTCCCTCTGTTTCCTAAAGGAATGGCTGTTCACCACCATGGGTGATCTTCCTCAGTAAACCCTTCCACTCTCGTTCCTAAAGGAATGCCTGTTCACCACCATGGGTGATCTTCCACAGTAAACCCTTCCACTCTCGTTCCTAAAGGAATGCCTGTTCACCACCATGGGTGATCTTCCACAGTAAACCCTTCCACTCTGTTTCCCAAAGGAATGCCTGTTCACCACCATTGGTGATCTTCCACTGTAAACCCTTCCATTCTGTTTCCAAAAGGAATGCCTGTTCACCACCATGGGTGATCTCTTCCACAGTAAACCCTTCCACTCTGGTTCCTAAAGGAATGCCTGTTCACCACCATTGGTGATCTTCCACTGTAAACCCTTCCATTCTGTTTCCAAAAGGAATGCCTGTTCACCACCATGGGTGATCTCTTCCACAATAAACCCTTCCACTCTGGTTCCTAAAGGAATGCCTGTTCACCACCATGGGTGATCTTCCACAGTAAACCCTTCCACTCTGGTTCCTAAAGGAATGCCTGTTCACCACCATGGGTGATCTTCCACAGTAAACCCTTCCACTCTGTTCCCTAAAGGAATGCCTGTTCACCACCATGGGTGATCTTCCACAGTAAAGCCTTCATCTCTGTTTCTTAAAGGAATGCCTGTTCACCACCATGGGTGATCTTCCACAGTAAACCCTTACACTCTGTTCCCTAAAGGAATGCCTGTTCACCACCATGGGTGATCTTCCACAGTAAACCCTTCCACTCTGGTTCCTAAAGGAATGCCTGTTCACCACCATGGGTGATCTTCCACAGTAAACCCTTCCACTCTGTTCCCTAAAGGAATGCCTGTTCACCACCATGGGTGATCTCTTCCACAGTAAACCCTTCCACTCTGTTCCCTAAAGGAATGCCTGTTCACCACCATGGGTGATCTTCCACAGTAAACCCTTCCACTCTGTTCCCTAAAGGAATGCCTGTTCACCACCATGGGTGATCTTCCACAGTAAAGCCTTCCACTCTGTTTCTTAAAGGAATGCCTGTTCACCACCATGGGTGATCTTCCACGGTAAACCCTTACACTCTGTTCCCTAAAGGAATGCCTGTTCACCACCATGGGTGATCTTCCACAGTAAACCCTTCCACTCTGTTCCCTAAAGGAATGCCTGTTCACCACCATGGGTGATCTTCCACAGTAAACCCTTACACTCTGTTTCCTAAAGGAATGCCTGTTCACCACCATGGGTGATCTTCCACAGTAAAGCCTTCCACTCTGTTTCTTAAAGGAATGCCTGTTCACCACCATGGGTGATCTTCCACAGTAAACCCTTCCACTCTGGTTCCTAAAGGAATGCCTGTTCACCACCATGGGTGATCTTCCACAGTAAACCCTTCCACTCTGTTCCCTAAAGGAATGCCTGTTCACCACCATGGGTGATCTTCCACAGTAAAGCCTTCCACTCTGTTCCCTAAAGGAATGCCTGTTCACCACCATGGGTGATCTTCCACAGTAAACCCTTCCACTCTGGTTCCTAAAGGAATGCCTGTTCACCACCATGGGTGATCTTCCACAGTAAACCCTTCCACTCTGTTCCCTAAAGGAATGCCTGTTCACCACCATGGGTGATCTCTTCCACAGTAAACCCTTCCACTCTGTTTCCAAAAGGAATGCCTGTTCACCACCATGGGTGATCTTCCACAGTAAACCCTTCCACTCTGTTCCCTAAAGGAATGCCTGTTCACCACCATGGGTGATCTTCCACAGTAAACCCTTCCACTCTGGTTCCTAAAGGAATGCCTGTTCACCACCATGGGTGATCTTCCACAGTAAACCCTTCCACTCTGTTTCCTAACGGAATGCCTGTTCACCACCATGGGTGATCTCTTCCACAGTAAACCCTTCCACTCTGTTTCCTAAAGGAATGCCTGTCCATCACCATTGGTGATCTTCCACAGTAAACCCTTCCACTCTGTTCCCTAAAGGAATGCCTGTTCACCACCATGGGTGATCTTCCACAGTAAACCCTTCCACTCTGTTCCCTAAAGGAATGCCTGTTCACCACCATGGGTGATCTCTTCCACAGTAAACCCTTCCACTCTGTTCCCTAAAGGAATGCCTGTTCACCACCATGGGTGATCTTCCACAGTAAACCCTTCCACTCTGTTCCCTAAAGGAATGCCTGTTCACCACCATGGGTGATCTCTTCCACAATAAACCCTTCCACTCTGGTTCCTAAAGGAATGCCTGTTCACCACCATGGGTGATCTTCCACAGTAAACCCTTCCACTCTGTTCCCTAAAGGAATGCCTGTTCACCACTATGGGTGATCTTCCACAGTAAACCCTTCCACTCTGTTCCCTAAAGGAATGCCTGTTCACCACCATGGGTGATCTTCCACAGTAAACCCTTCCACTCTGTTCCCTAAAGGAATGCCTGTTCACCACCATGGGTGATCTCTTCCACAATAAACCCTTCCACTCTGGTTCCTAAAGGAATGCCTGTTCACCACCATGGGTGATCTTCCACAGTAAACCCTTCCACTCTGTTCCCTAAAGGAATGCCTGTTCACCACCATGGGTGATCTCTTCCACAATAAACCCTTCCACTCTGGTTCCTAAAGGAATGCCTGTTCACCACTATGGGTGATCTTCCACAGTAAACCCTTCCACTCTGTTTCCTAAAGGAATGCCTGTTTACCACCATGGGTGATCTCTTCCACAATAAACCCTTCCACTCTGGTTCCTAAAGGAATGCCTGTTCACCACCATGGGTGATCTTCCGCAGTAAACCCTTCCACTCTGTTTCCCAAAGGAATGCCTGTTCACCACCATGGGTGATCTCTTCCACAGTAAACCCTTCCATTATGTTTCCTAAAGGAATGCCTGTTCACCACCATGGGTGATCTCTTCCACAGTAAACCCTTCCATTGTGTTTCCTAAAGGAATGCCTGTTCACCACCATGGGTGATCTTCCACAGTAAACCCTTCCACTCTGGTTCCTAAAGGAATGTCTGTTCACCACCATGGGTGATCTTCAACAGTAAACCCTTCCACTCTGTTTCCTAAAGGAATGCCTGTCCACCACGTTGGGAGATCTTCCACAGTTAACCCTTCCACTCTGGTTCCTAAAGGAATGCCTGTTCACTACCATGGGTGATCTTCCACAGTAAACCCCTCCACTCTGTTTCCTAAAGGCATGCCTGTTCACCACCATTGGTGATCTTCCACAGTAAACCCTTCCACTCTCGTTCCTAAAGGAATGCCTGTTCACCACCATGGGTGATCTTCCACAGTAATCCCTTCCATTTGTTTCCTAAAGGAATGCCTGTTCACCACCATGGGTGATCTTCCACAGTAAACCCTTCCACTCTCGTTCCTAAAGGAATGCCTGTTCACCAGCATGGGTGATCTTCCACAGTAAACCCTTCTACTCTGTTTCCTAAAGGAATGCCTGTTCACCACCATGGGTGATCTTCTACAGTAAACCCTTCCACTCTCGTTCCTAAAGGAATGCCTGTTCACCACCATGGGTGATCTTCCACAGTAAACCCTTCCACTCTGGTTCCTAAAGGAATGCCTGTTCACCACCATGGGTGATCTTCCACAGTAAACCCTTCCATTCTGTTTCCTAAAGGAATGCCTGTTCACCACCATGGGTGATCTCTTCCACAGTAAACCCTTCCACTCTGTTTCCTAAAGGAATGCCTGTTCACCACCATGGGTGATCTTCCACAGTAAACCCTTCCACTCTGTTTCCTAAAGGAATGGCTGTTCACCACCATGGGTGATCTTCCACAGTAAACCCTTCCACTCTCGTTCCTAAAGGAATGCCTGTTCACCACCATGGGTGATCTTCCACAGTAAACCCTTCCACTCTGTTTCCCAAAGGAATGCCTGTTCACCACCATTGGTGATCTTCCACTGTAAACCCTTTCATTCTGTTTCCAAAAGGAATGCCTGTTCACCACCATGGGTGATCTTCCACAGTAAACCCTTCCACTCTGTTTCCCAAAGGAATGCCTGTTCACCACCATTGGTGATCTTCCACTGTAAACCCTTTCATTCTGTTTCCAAAAGGAATGCCTGTTCACCACCATGGGTGATCTTCCACAGTAAACCCTTCCACTCTGGTTCCTAAAGGAATGCCTGTTCACTACCATGGGTGATCTTCCACAGTACTCCCCTCCACTCTGTTTCCCAAAGGAATGCCTGTTCACCACCATTGGTGATCTTCCACTGTAAACCCTTTCATTCTGTTTCCAAAAGGAATGCCTGTTCACCACCATGGGTGATCTTCCACAGTAAACCCTTCCACTCTCGTTCCTAAAGGAATGCCTGTTCACCACCATTGGTGATCTTCCACAGTAAACCCTTCCACTCTCGTTCCTAAAGGAATGCCTGTTCACCACCATTGGTGATCTTCCACAGTAAACCCTTCCACTCTGTTTCCCAAAGGAATGCCTGTTCACCACCATTGGTGATCTTCCACAGTAAATCCTTCCACTCTGTTCCCTAAAGGAATGCCTGTTCACCACCATGGGTGATCTTCCACAGTAAACCCTTCCACTCTGTTTCCCAAAGGAATGCCTGTTCACCACCATTGGTGATCTTCCACTGTAAACCCTTTCATTCTGTTTCCAAAAGGAATGCCTGTTCACCACCATGGGTGATCTTCCACAGTAAACCCTTCCACTCTCGTTCCTAAAGGAATGCCTGTTCACCACCATTGGTGATCTTCCACAGTAAACCCTTCCACTCTGTTTCTTAAAGGAATGCCTGTTCACCACCATGGGTGATCTTCCACAGTAAACCCTTCCACTCTGTTTCCCAAAGGAATGTCTGTTCACCGCCATGGGTGATCTCTTCCACAGTAAACCCTTCCACTCTGTTTCCTAAAGGAATGCCTGTTCACCACCATTGGTGATCTTCCACTGTAAACCCTTTCATTCTGTTTCCAAAAGGAATGCCTGTTCACCACCATGGGTGATCTTCCACAGTAAACCCTTCCACTCTGTTTCCTAAAGGAATGCCTGTTCACCACCATGGGTGATCTTCCACAGTAAACCCTTCCACTCTCGTTCCTAAAGGAATGCCTGTTCACCACCATTGGTGATCTTCCACAGTAAACCCTTCCACTCTGGTTCCTAAAGGAATGCCTGTTCACCACCATGGTTGATCTTCCACAGTAAACCCTTCCATTCTGTTTCCTAAAGGAATGCCTGTTCACCACCATGGGTGATCTTCCACAGTAAACCCTTCCACTCTCGTTCCTAAAGGAATGCCTGTTCACAAACCATGGGTGATCTTCCACAGTAAACCCTTCCACTCTCGTTCCTAAAGGAATGCCTGTTCACCACCATGGGTGATCTTCCACAGTAAACCCTTCCACTCTGTTTCCCAAAGGAATGCCTGTTCACCACCATTGGTGATCTTCCACTGTAAACCCTTCCATTCTGTTTCCAAAAGGAATGCCTGTTCACCACCATGGGTGATCTCTTCCACAGTAAACCCTTCCACTCTGGTTCCTAAAGGAATGCCTGTTCACCACCATGGGTGATCTTCCACAGTAAACCCTTCCATTCTGTTTCCAAAAGGAATGCCTGTTCACCACCATGGGTGATCTCTTCCACAATAAACCCTTCCACTCTGGTTCCTAAAGGAATGCCTGTTCACCACCATGGGTGATCTTCCACAGTAAACCCTTCCATTCTGTTTCCAAAAGGAATGCCTGTTCACCACCATTGGTGATCTTCCACTGTAAACCCTTCCATTCTGTTTCCAAAAGGAATGCCTGTTCACCACCATGGGTGATCTCTTCCACAATAAACCCTTCCACTCTGGTTCCTAAAGGAATGCCTGTTCACCACCATGGGTGATCTTCCACAGTAAACCCTTCCACTCTGTTCCCTAAAGGAATGCCTGTTCACCACCATGGGTGATCTCTTCCACAATAAACCCTTCCACTCTGGTTCCTAAAGGAATGCCTGTTCACCACCATGGGTGATCTTCCACAGTAAACCCTTCCACTCTGTTCCCTAAAGGAATGCCTGTTCACCACCATGGGTGATCTCTTCCACAGTAAACCCTTCCACTCTGTTTCCAAAAGGAATGCCTGTTCACCACCATGGGTGATCTTCCACAGTAAAGCCTTCCACTCTGTTTCTTAAAGGAATGCCTGTTCACCACCATGGGTGATCTTCCACAGTAAACCCTTACACTCTGTTCCCTAAAGGAATGCCTGTTCACCACCATGGGTGATCTTCCACAGTAAACCCTTCCACTCTGTTCCCTAAAAGAATGCCTGTTCACCACCATGGGTGATCTCTTCCACAGTAAACTCTTCCACTCTGTTTCCTAAAGGAATGCCTGTTCACCACCATGGGTGATCTTCCACAGTAAACCCTTCCACTCTGTTCCCTAAAGGAATGCCTGTTCACCACCATGGGTGATCTCTTCCACAGTAAACCCTTCCATTCTGTTTCCAAAAGGAATGCCTGTTCACCACCATTGGTGATCTTCCACTGTAAACCCTTCCATTCTGTTTCCAAAAGGAATGCCTGTTCACCACCATGGGTGATCTCTTCCACAATAAACCCTTCCACTCTGGTTCCTAAAGGAATGCCTGTTCACCACCATGGGTGATCTTCCACAGTAAACCCTTCCACTCTGTTCCCTAAAGGAATGCCTGTTCACCACCATGGGTGATCTCTTCCACAATAAACCCTTCCACTCTGGTTCCTAAAGGAATGCCTGTTCACCACCATGGGTGATCTTCCACAGTAAACCCTTCCACTCTGTTCCCTAAAGGAATGCCTGTTCACCACCATGGGTGATCTCTTCCACAGTAAACCCTTCCACTCTGTTTCCAAAAGGAATGCCTGTTCACCACCATGGGTGATCTTCCACAGTAAAGCCTTCCACTCTGTTTCTTAAAGGAATGCCTGTTCACCACCATGGGTGATCTTCCACAGTAAACCCTTACACTCTGTTCCCTAAAGGAATGCCTGTTCACCACCATGGGTGATCTTCCACAGTAAACCCTTCCACTCTGTTCCCTAAAAGAATGCCTGTTCACCACCATGGGTGATCTCTTCCACAGTAAACTCTTCCACTCTGTTTCCTAAAGGAATGCCTGTTCACCACCATGGGTGATCTTCCACAGTAAACCCTTCCACTCTGTTCCCTAAAGGAATGCCTGTTCACCACCATGGGTGATATCTTCCACAGTAAACCCTTCCCCTCTGTTCCCTAAAGGAATGCCTGTTCACCACCATGGGTGATCTCTTCCACAGTAAACCCTTCCACTCTGCTTCCTAAAGGAATGCCTGTTCACCACTATGGGTGATCTTCCACAGTAAACCCTTCCACTCTGTTTCCTAAAGGAATGCCTGTTCACCACCATGGGTGATCTTCCACAGTAAACCCTTCCACTCTGTTTCCTAAAGGAATGCCTGTTCACCACCATGGGTGATCTTCCACAGTAAACCCTTCCACTCTGTTCCCTAAAGGAATGCCTGTTCACCACCATGGGTGATCTCTTCCACAGTAAACCCTTCCACTCTGTTTCCTAAAGGAATGCCTGTTCACCACCATGGGTGATCTTCCACAGTAAACCCTTCCACTCTGTTCCCTAAAGGAATGCCTGTTCACCACCATGGGTGATCTCTTCCACAGTAAACCCTTCCACTCTGTTCCCTAAAGGAATGCCTGTTCACCACCATGGGTGATCTTCCACAGTAAACCCTTCCACTCTGTTCCCTAAAGGAATGCCTGTTCACCACCATGGGTGATCTCTTCCACAGTAAACCCTTCTACTCTGTTTCCTAAAGGAATGCCTGTTCACCACCATGGGTGATCTTCCACAGTAAACCCTTCCACTCTGTTCCCTAAAGGAATGCCTGTTCACCACCATGGGTGATCTTCCACAGTAAACCCTTCCATTATGTTTCCTAAAGGAATGCCTGTTCACCACCATGGGTGATCTTCCACAGTAAACCCTTCCACTCTGTTCCCTAAAGGAATGCCTGTTCACCACCATGGGTGATCTCTTCCACAATAAACCCTTCCACTCTGGTTCCTAAAGGAATGCCTGTTCACCACCATGGGTGATCTTCCACAGTAAACCCTTCCACTCTGGTTCCTAAAGGAATGCCTGTTCACCACCATGGGTGATCTTCCACAGTAAACCCTTCCACTCTGGTTCCTAAAGGAATGCCTGTTCACCACCATGGGTGATCTTCCGCAGTAAACCCTTCCACTCTGTTTCCCAAAGGAATGCCTGTTCACCACCATGGGTGATCTCTTCCACAGTAAACCCTTCCATTGTGTTTCCTAAAGGAATGCCTGTTCACCACCATGGGTGATCTTCCACAGTAAACCCTTCCACTCTGGTTCCTAAAGGAATGTCTGTTCACCACCATGGGTGATCTTCCACAGTAAACCCTTCCACTCTGTTTCCTAAAGGAATGCCTGTTCACCACCATGGGTGATCTCTTCCACAGTAAACCCTTCCATTGTGTTTCCTAAAGGAATGCCTGTTCACCACCATGGGTGATCTTCCACAGTAAACCCTTCCACTCTGGTTCCTAAAGGAATGTCTGTTCACCACCATGGGTGATCTTCCACAGTAAACCCTTCCACTCTGGTTCCTAAAGGAATGTCTGTTCACCACCATGGGTGATCTTCCACAGTAAACCCTTCCACTCTGTTTCCTAAAGGAATGCCTGTTCACCACCATGGGTGATCTTCCACAGTAAACCCTTCCACTCTGGTTCCTAAAGGAATGTCTGTTCACCACCATGGGTGATCTTCCACAGTAAACCCTTCCACTCTGGTTCCTAAAGGAATGTCTGTTCACCACTATGGGTGATCTTCCACAGTAAACCCTTCCACTCTGTTTCCCAAAGGAATGCCTGTTCACCACCATGGGTGATCTTCCACAGTAATCCCTTCCACTCTGGTTCCTAAAGGAATGCCTGTTCACCACCATGGGTGATCTCTTCCACAGTAAACCCTTCCATTGTGTTTCCTAAAGGAATGCCTGTTCACCACCATGGGTGATCTTCCACAGTAAACCCTTCCACTCTGTTTCCTAAAGGAATGCCTGTTCACTACCATGGGTGATCTCTTCCACAATAAACCCTTCCACTCTGGTTCCTAAAGGAATGCCTGTTCACCACCATGGGTGATCTTCCGCAGTAAACCCTTCCACTCTGGTTCCTAAAGGAATGCCTGTTCACCACCATGGGTGATCTTCCGCAGTAAACCCTTCCACTCTGTTTCCCAAAGGAATGCCTGTTCATCACCATGGGTGATCTTCCACAGTAAACCCTTCCACTCTGTATCCTAAAGGAATGCCTGTTCACCACCATGGGTGATCTTCCACATTAAACCCTTCCACTCTGTTTCCTAAAGGAATGCCTGTTCACCACCATGGGTGATCTCTTCCACAGTAAACCCTTCCATTGTGTTTCCTAAAGGAATGCCTGTTCACCACCATGGGTGATCTTCCTCAGTAAACCCTTCCACTCTGTTTCCTAAAGCAATGCCTGTTCACCACCATGGGTGATCTCTTCCACAGTAAACCCTTCCATTGTGTTTCCTAAAGGAATGCCTGTTCACCACCACGGGTGATCTTCCACAGTAAACCCTTCCAATCTGTTTCCTAAAGGAATGCCTGTTCACCACCATGGGTGATCTTCCACAGTAAACCCTTCCACTCTGGTTCCTAAAGGAATGTCTGTTCACCACCATGGGTGATCTTCCACAGTAAACCCTTCCACTCTGTTTCCTAAAGGAATGCCTGTTCACCACCATGGGTGATCTCTTCCACAGTAAACCCTTCCATTGTGTTTCCTAAAGGAATGCCTGTTCACCACCATGGGTGATCTTCCACAGTAAACCCTTCCACTCTGGTTCCTAAAGGAATGTCTGTTCACCACCATGGGTGATCTTCCACAGTAAACCCTTCCACTCTGGTTCCTAAAGGAATGTCTGTTCACCACCATGGGTGATCTTCCACAGTAAACCCTTCCACTCTGTTTCCTAAAGGAATGCCTGTTCACCACCATGGGTGATCTTCCACAGTAAACCCTTCCACTCTGGTTCCTAAAGGAATGTCTGTTCACCACCATGGGTGATCTTCCACAGTAAACCCTTCCACTCTGGTTCCTAAAGGAATGTCTGTTCACCACCATGGGTGATCTTCCACAGTAAACCCTTCCACTCTGTTTCCCAAAGGAATGCCTGTTCACCACCATGGGTGATCTTCCACAGTAAACCCTTCCACTCTGGTTCCTAAAGGAATGCCTGTTCACCACCATGGGTGATCTCTTCCACAGTAAACCCTTCCATTGTGTTTCCTAAAGGAATGCCTGTTCACCACCATGGGTGATCTTCCACAGTAAACCCTTCCACTCTGTTTCCTAAAGGAATGCCTGTTCACTACCATGGGTGATCTCTTCCACAATAAACCCTTCCACTCTGGTTCCTAAAGGAATGCCTGTTCACCACCATGGGTGATCTTCCGCAGTAAACCCTTCCACTCTGTTTCCCAAAGGAATGCCTGTTCACCACCATGAGTGATCTTCCTCAGTAAACCCTTCCACTCTGTTCCCTAAAGGAATGCCTGTTCACCACCATGGGTGATCTCTTCCACAGTAAACCCTTCCACTCTGTTTCCTAAAGGAATGCCTGTTCACCACAATGGGTGATCTTCCACAGTA
This sequence comes from Nemertoderma westbladi, assembly GCA_032718475.1. Taxonomy (NCBI): domain Eukaryota; kingdom Metazoa; phylum Xenacoelomorpha; order Nemertodermatida; family Nemertodermatidae; genus Nemertoderma; species Nemertoderma westbladi. Next base: position 38,191 of record JAUCBJ010008868.1, on the reverse strand, counting down.
AACCCTTCCACTCTGGTTCCTAAAGGAATGCCTGTTTACCACCATGGGTGATCTCTTCCACAGTAAACCCTTCCATTATGTTTCCTAAAGGAATGCCTGTTCACCACCATGGGTGATCTTCCACAGTAAACCCTTCCATTATGTTTCCTAAAGGAATGCCTGTTCACCACCATTGGTGATCTTCCACAGTAAAGCCTTCCACTCTGTTTCCCAAAGGAATGCCTGTTCACCACCATGGGTGATCTCTTCCACAGTAAACCCTTCCATTATGTTTCCTAAAGGAATGCCTGTTCACCACCATTGGTGATCTTCCACAGTAAAGCCTTCCACTCTGTTTCCCAAAGGAATGCCTGTTCACCACCATGAGTGATCTCTTCCACAGTAAACCCTTCCACTCTGTTCCCTAAAGGAATGCCTGTTCACCACCATGGGTGATCTTCCACAGTAAACCCTTCCACTCACGTTCCTAAAGGAATGCCTGTTCACCACCATGGGTGATCTTCCGCAGTAAACCCTTCCACTCTGTTTCCCAAAGGAATGCCTGTTCACCACCATGGGTGATCTCTTCCACAGTAAACCCTTCCATTATGTTTCCTATAGGAATGCCTGTTCACCACCATTGGTGATCTTCCACAGTAAACCCTTCCATTATGTTTCCTAAAGGAATGCCTGTTCACCACCATGGGTGATCTCTTCCACAGTAAACCCTTCCACTCTGTTCCCTAAAGGAATGCCTGTTCACCACCATGGGTGATCTTCCACAGTAAACCCTTCCACTCTGTTCCCTAAAGGAATGCCTGTTCACCACCATGGGTGATCTCTTCCACAGTAAACCCTTCCATTATGTTTCCTAAAGGAATGCCTGTTCACCACCATTGGTGATCTTCCACAGTAAACCCTTCCATTATGTTTCCTAAAGGAATGCCTGTTCACCACCATGGGTGATCTCTTCCACAGTAAACCCTTCCACTCTGTTCCCTAAAGGAATGCCTGTTCACCACCATGGGTGATCTTCCGCAGTAAACCCTTCCACTCTGTTTCCCAAAGGAATGCCTGTTCACCACCATGGGTGATCTCTTCCACAGTAAACCCTTCCACTCTGGTTCCTAAAGGAATGCCTGTTCACCACCATGGGTGATCTTCCGCAGTAAACCCTTCCACTCTGTTTCCCAAAGGAATGCCTGTTCACCACCATGGGTGATCTTCCACAGTAAACCCTTCCACTCTGTTTCCTAAAGGAATGCCTGTTCACCACAATGGGTGATCTTCCACAGTATACCCTTCCACTCTGTTCCCAAAGGAATGCCTGTTCACCACCATGGGTGATCTCTTCCACAGTAAACCCTTCCACTCTGTTCCCTAAAGGAATGCCTGTTCACCACCATGGGTGATCTCTTCCACAATAAACCCTTCCACTCTGGTTCCTAAAGGAATGCCTGTTCACCACCATGGGTGATCTTCCGCAGTAAACCCTTCCACTCTGTTTCCTAAAGGAATGCCTGTTCACCACCATGGGTGATCTTCCGCAGTAAACCCTTCCACTCTGTTTCCCAAAGGAATGCCTGTTCACCACCATGGGTGATCTTCCGCAGTAAACCCTTCCACTCTGTTTCCCAAAGGAATGCCGGTTCACCACCATGGGTGATCTTCCACAGTAAACCCTTCCACTCTGTTTCCTAAAGGAATGCCTGTTCACCGCAATGGGTGATCTTCCACAGTATACCCTTCCACTCTGTTCCCAAAGGAATGCCTGTTCACCACCATGGGTGATCTCTTCCACAGTAAACCCTTCCACTCTGTTCCCTAAAGGAATGCCTGTTCACCACCATGGGTGATCTCTTCCACAATAAACCCTTCCACTCTGTTTCCTAAAGGAATGCCTGTTCACCACCATGGGTGATCTCTTCCACAATAAACCCTTCCACTCTGGTTCCTAAAGGAATGCCTGTTCACCACCATGGGTGATCTTCCGCAGTAAACCCTTCCACTCTCGTTCCTAGAGGAATGCCTGTTCACCACCATGGGTGATCTCTTCCACAGTAAACCCTTCTACTCTGTTTCCTAAAGGAATGCCTGTTCACCACCATGGGTGATCTTCCGCAGTAAACCCTTCCACTCTGTTTCCCAAAGGAATGTCTGTTCACCACCATGGGTGATCTCTTCCACAATAAACCCTTCCACTCTGGTTCCTAAAGGAATGCCTGTTCACCACCATGGGTGATCTCTTCCACAGTAAACCCTTCCATTATGTTTCCTAAAGGAATGCCTGTTCACCACCATGGGTGATCTCTTCCACAGTAAACCCTTCCATTATGTTTCCCAAAGGAATGCCTGTTCACCACCATGGGTGATCTTCCGCAGTAAACCCTTCCACTCTGTTTCCTAAAGGAATGCCTGTTCACCACCATGGGTGATCTCTTCCACAGTAAACCCTTCCACTTTGTTCCCTAAAGGAATGCCTGTTCACCACCATGGGTGATCTCTTCCACAATAAACCCTTCCACTCTGTTCCCTAAAGGAATGCCTGTTCACCACCATGGGTGATCTCTTCCACAATAAACCCTTCCACTCTGGTTCCTAAAGGAATGCCTGTTCACCACCATGGGTGATCTTCCGCAGTAAACCCTTCCACTCTGTTTCCTAAAGGAATGCCTGTTCACCACCATGGGTGATCTCTTCCACAGTAAACCCTTCCACTCTGTTCCCTAAAGGAATGCCTGTTCACCACAATAGGTGATCTCTTCCACAATAAACCCTTCCACTCTGGTTCCTAAAGGAATGCCTGTTCACCACCATGGGTGATCTTCCGCAGTAAACCCTTCCACTCTGTTTCCCAAAGGAATGCCTGTTCACCACCATGGGTGATCTTCCGCAGTAAACCCTTCCACTCAGTTTCCCAAAGGAATGCCTGTTCACCACCATGGGTGATCTCTTCCACAGTAAACCCTTCCACTCTGGTTCCTAAAGGAATGACTGTTCACCACCATGGGTGATCTCCCACAGTAAACCCTTCCACTCTGTTTCCTAAAGGAATGCCTGTTCACCACCATGGGTGATCTCTTCAACAATAAACCCTTCCACTCTGTTCCCTAAAGGAATGCCTGTTCACCACCATGGGTGATCTCTTCCACAATAAACCCTTCCACTCTGGTTCCTAAAGGAATGCCTGTTCACCACCATGGGTGATCTTCCGCAGTAAACCCTTCCACTCTGTTTCTTAAAGGAATGCCTGTTCACCACCATGGGTGATCTCTTCCACAGTAAACCCTTCCACTCTGTTCCCTAAAGGAATGCCTGTTCACCACCATGGGTGATCTCTTCCACAATAAACCCTTCCACTCTGTTCCCTAAAGGAATGCCTGTTCACCACCATGGGTGATCTCTTCCACAATAAACCCTTCCACTCTGGTTCCTAAAGGAATGCCTGTTCACTACCATGGGTGATCTTCCGCAGTAAACCCTTCCACTCTGTTTCCCAAAGGAATGCCTGTTCACCACCATGGGTGATCTCTTCCACAGTAAACCCTTCCATTATGTTTCCTAAAGGAATGCCTGTTCACCACCATGGGTGATCTTCCGCAGTAAACCCTTCCACTCTGTTTCCCAAAGGAATGCCTGTTCACCACCATGGGTGATCTCTTCCACAGTAAACCCTTCCACTCTGGTTCCTAAAGGAATGCCTGTTCACCACCATGGGTGATCTTCCGCAGTAAACCCTTCCACTCTGTTTCCCAAAGGAATGCCTGTTCACCACCATGGGTGATCTCTTCCACAGTAAACCCTTCCATTGTGTTTCCTAAAGGAATACCTGTTCACCACCATGGGTGATCTTCCACAGTAAACCCTTCCACTCTGTTCCCTAAAGGAATGCCTGTTCACCACCATGGGTGATCTTCCACAGTAAACCCTTCCACTCTGTTCCCTAAAGGAATGCCTGTTCACCACCATGGGTGATCTTCCACAGTAAACCCTTCCACTCTGTTTCCTAAAGGAATGCCTGTACACCACCATGGGTGATCTTCCACAGTAAACCCTTCCACTCTGGTTCCTAAAGGAATGTCTGTTCACCACCATGGGTGATCTTCCACAGTAAACCCTTCCACTCTGTTTCCTAAAGGAATGCCTGTTCACCACCATGGGTGATCTCTTCCACAGTAAACCCTTCCACTCTGTTCCCTAAAGGAATGCCTGTTCACCACCATGGGTGAACTTCTACAGTAAACCCTTCCACTCTGTTTCCTAAAGGAATGCCTGTTCACCACCATGGGTGATCTCTTCCACAGTAAACCCTTCCACTCTGTTCCCTAAAGGAATGCCTGTTCACCACCATGGGTGATCTCTTCCACAATAAACCCTTCCACTCTGGTTCCTAAAGGAATGCCTGTTCACCACCATGGGTGATCTTCCGCAGTTAACCCTTCCACTCTGTTTCCTAAAGGAATGCCTGTTCACCACCATGGGTGATCTCTTCCACAGTAAACCATTCCACTCTGTTCCCTAAAGGAATGCCTGTTCACCACCATGGGTGATCTCTTCCACAATAAACCCTTCCACTCTGGTTCCTAAAGGAATGCCTGTTCACCACCATGGGTGATCTTCCGCAGTAAACCCTTCCACTCTGTTTCCCAAAGGAATGCCTGTTCACCACCATGGGTGATCTCTTCCACAGTAAACCATTCCACTCTGTTCCCTAAAGGAATGCCTGTTCACCACCATGGGTGATCTCTTCCACAATAAACCCTTCCACTCTGGTTCCTAAAGGAATGCCTGTTCACCACCATGGGTGATCTTCCGCAGTAAACCCTTCCACTCTGTTTCCTAAAGGAATGCCTGTTCACCACCATGGGTGATCTTCCACAGTAAACCCTTCCACTCTGGTTCCTAAAGGAATGCCTGTTCACCACCATGGGTGATCTTCCACAGTAAACCCTTCCACTCTGTTTCCTAAAGGAATGCCTGTTCACCACCATGGGTGATCTTCCTCAGTAAACCCTTCCACTCTGTTTCCTAAAGGAATGCCTGTTCACCACCATGGGTGATCTTCCGCAGTAAACCCTTCCACTCTGTTTCCTAAAGGAATGCCTGTTCACCACCATGGGTGATCTTCCGCAGTAAACCCTTCCACTCTGTTTCCTAAAGGAATGCCTGTTCACCACCATGGGTGATCTTCCACAGTAAACCCTTCCACTCTGGTTCCTAAAGGAATGCCTGTTCACCACCATGGGTGATCTTCCACAGTAAACCATTCCACTCTGTTCCCTAAAGGAATGCCTGTTCACCACCATGGGTGATCTCTTCCACAGTAAACCATTCCACTCTGTTCCCTAAAGGAATGCCTGTTCACCACCATGGGTGATCTTCCACAGTAAACCCTTCCACTCTGTTTCCTAAAGGAATGCCTGTTCACCACCATGGGTGATCTTCCTCAGTAAACCCTTCCACTCTGTTTCCTAAAGGAATGCCTGTTCACCACCATGGGTGATCTTCCACAGTAAACCCTTCCACTCTGTTTCCTAAAGGAATGCCTGTTCACCACCATGGGTGATCTTCCACAGTAAACCCTTCCACTCTGTTTCCCAAAGGAATGCCTGTTCACCACCATGGGTGATCTCTTCCACAGTAAACCCTTCCACTCTGTTTCCTAAAGGAATGCCTTTTCACCACCATGGGTGATCTTCCACAGTAAACCCTTCCACTCTGTTTCCCAAAGGAATGCCTGTTCACCACCATGGGTGATCTCTTCCACAGTAAACCCTTCCACTCTGTTTCCTAAAGGAATGCCTGTTCACCACCATGGGTGATCTCTTCCACAGTAAACCCTTCCATTATGTTTCCTAAAGGAATGCCTGTTCACCACCATGGGTGATCTTCCGCAGTAAACCCTTCCACTCTGTTTCCCAAAGGAATGCCTGTTCACCACCATGGGTGATCTCTTCCACAGTAAACCCTTCCATTATGTTTCCTAAAGGAATGCCTGTTCACCACCATGGGTGATCTCTTCCACAATAAACCCTTCCACTCTGGTTCCTAAAGGAATGCCTGTTCACCACCATGGGTGATCTTCCACAGTAAACCCTTCCACTCTGTTTCCCAAAGGAATGCCTGTTCACCACCATGGGTGATCTCTTCCACAGTAAACCCTTCCACTCTGTTTCCTAAAGGAATGCCTGTTCACCACCATGGGTGATCTTCCACAGTAAATCCTTCCACTCTGTTCCCTAAAGGAATGCCTGTTCACCACCATGGGTGATCTCTTCCACAGTAAACCCTTCCATTATGTTTCCTAAAGGAATGCCTGTTCACCACCATGGGTGATCTCTTCCACAGTAAACCCTTCCATTATGTTTCCTAAAGGAATGCCTGTTCACCACCATGGGTGATCTCTTCCACAGTAAACCCTTCCATTATGTTTTACCAAAGGAATGCCTGTTCACCACCATGAGTGATCTTCCACAGTAAACCCTTCCACTCTGGTTCCTAAAGGAATGTCTGTTCACCACCATGGGTGATCTTCCACAGTAAACCCTTCCACTCTGGTTCCTAAAGGAATGTCTGTTCACCACCATGGGTGATCTTCCACAGTAAACCCTTCCATTATGTTTCCCAAAGGAATGCCTGTTCACCACCATGAGTGATCTTCCACAGTAAACCCTTCCACTCTGGTTCCTAAAGGAATGTCTGTTCACCACCATGGGTGATCTTCCACAGTAAACCCTTCCACTCTGGTTCCTAAAGGAATGCCTGTTCACCACCATGGGTTATCTCTTCCACAGTAAACCCTTCCATTATGTTTCCTAAAGGAATGCCTGTTCACCACCATGGGTGATCTCTTCCACAGTAAACCCTTCCATTATGTTTCCTAAAGGAATGCCTGTTCACCACCATGGGTGATCTCTTCCACAGTAAACCCTTCCATTGTGTTTCCTAAAGGAATGCCTGTTCACCACCATGGGTGATCTTCCACAGTAAACCCTTCCACTCTGGTTCCTAAAGGAATGTCTGTTCACCACCATGGGTGATCTTCCACAGTAAACCCTTCCACTCTGGTTCCTAAAGGAATGTCTGTTCACCACCATGGGTGATCTTCCACAGTAAACCCTTACACTCTGTTCCCTAAAGGAATGTCTGTTCACCACCATGGGTGATCTTCCACAGTAAACCCTTACACTCTGTTCCCTAAAGGAATGCCTGTTCACCACCATGGGTGATCTTCAACAGTAAACCCTTCCACTCTGTTTCCTAAAGGAATGCCTGTCCACCACGTTGGGAGATCTTCCACAGTTAACCCTTCCACTCTGGTTCCTAAATGAATGCCTGTTCACTACCATGGGTGATCTTCCACAGTAAACCCCTCCACTCTGTTTCCTAAAGGCATGCCTGTTCACCACCATTGGTGATCTTCCACAGTAAACCCTTCCACTCTCGTTCCTAAAGGAATGCCTGTTCACCACCATGGGTGATCTTCCACAGTAATCCCTTCCATTTGTTTCCTAAAGGAATGCCTGTTCACCACCATGGGTGATCTTCCACAGTAAACCCTTCCACTCTCGTTCCTAAAGGAATGCCTGTTCACCAGCATGGGTGATCTTCCACAGTAAACCCTTCTACTCTGTTTCCTAAAGGAATGCCTGTTCACCACCATGGGTGATCTTCTACAGTAAACCCTTCCACTCTCGTTCCTAAAGGAATGCCTGTTCACCACCATGGGTGATCTTCCACAGTAAACCCTTCCACTCTGGTTCCTAAAGGAATGCATGTTCACCACCATGGGTGATCTTCCACAGTAAACCCTTCCATTCTGTTTCCTAAAGGAATGCCTGTTCACCACCATGGGTGATCTCTTCCACAGTAAACCCTTCCACTCTGTTTCCTAAAGGAATGCCTGTTCACCACCATGGGTGATCTTCCACAGTAAACCCTTCCACTCTGGTTCCTAAAGGAATGCCTGTTCACCACCATGGGTGATCTCTTCCACAGTAAACCCTTCCATTATGTTTCCTAAAGGAATGCCTGTCCACCACCATGGGTGATCTTCCACATTAAACCCTTCCACTCTGTTTCCTAAAGGAATGCCTGTCCACCACCATGGGTGATCTTCCACATTAAACCCTTCCACTCTGGTTCCTAAAGGAATGCCTGTTCACTACCATGGGTGATCTTCCACAGTACTCCCCTCCACTCTGTTTCCTAAAGGAATGCCTGTTCACCACTATTGGTGATCTTCCACAGTAGACCCTTCCACTCTGTTTCCTAAAGGAATGGCTGTTCACCACCATGGGTGATCTTCCACAGTAAACCCTTCCACTCTCGTTCCTAAAGGAATGCCTGTTCACCACCATGGGTGATCTTCCACAGTAAACCCTTCCACTCTCGTTCCTAAAGGAATGCCTGTTCACCACCATGGGTGATCTTCCACAGTAAACCCTTCCACTCTGTTTCCCAAAGGAATGCCTGTTCACCACCATGGGTGATCTCTTCCACAGTAAACCCTTCCACTCTGGTTCCTAAAGGAATACCCGTTCTCCTTCCACAGTAAACCCTTCCACTCTGTTTCCTAAAGGAATGCCTGTTCACCACCATGGGTGATCTTCCACAGTAAACCCTTCCACTCTGTTTCCTAAAGGAATGCCTGTTCACCGCCATGGGTGATCTCTTCCACAGTAAACCCTTCCACTCTGTTTCCTAAAGGAATGCCTGTTCACCACCATTGGTGATCTTCCACAGTAAAGCCTTCCACTCTGTTTCCCAAAGGAATGCCTGTTCACCACCATGGGTGATCTTCCACAGTAAACCCTTCCACTCTGTTTCCCAAAGGAATGCCTGTTCACCACCATGGGTGATCTTCCACAGTAAACCCTTCCACTCTGGTTCCTAAAGGAATGCCTGTTCACCACCATGGTTGATCTTCCACAGTAAACCCTTCCATTCTGTTTCCCAAAGGAATGCCTGTTCACCACCATGGGTGATCTTCCACAGTAAACCCTTCCACTCTCGTTCCTAAAGGAATGCCTGTTCACCACCATGGGTGATCTTCCACAGTAAACCCTTCCACTCTGTTTCCTAAAGGAATGCCTGTTCACCACCATGGGTGATCTTCCACAGTAAACCCTTCCACTCTGTTTCCCAAAGGAATGTCTGTTCACCACCATGGGTGATCTCTTCCACAGTAAACCCTTCCACTCTGTTTCCTAAAGGAATGCCTGTTCACCACCATCGGTGATCTTCCACAGTAAACCCTTCCACTCTGTTTCCCAAAGGAATGTCTGTTCACCACCATGGGTGATCTCTTCCACAGTAAACCCTTCCACTCTGTTTCCCAAAGGAATGCCTGTTCACCACCATGGGTGATCTTCCACAGTAAACCCTTCCACTCTGGTTCCTAAAGGAATGCCTGTTCACTACCATGGGTGATCTTCCACAGTACTCCCCTCCACTCTGTTTCCTAAAGGAATGCCTGTTCACCACCATTGGTGATCTTCCACAGTAAACCCTTCCACTCTGTTTCCTAAAGGAATGGCTGTTCACCACCATGGGTGATCTTCCACAGTAAACCCTTCCACTCTCGTTCCTAAAGGAATGCCTGTTCACCACCATGGGTGATCTTCCACAGTAAACCCTTCCACTCTGTTTCCCAAAGGAATGTCTGTTCACCACCATGGGTGATCTCTTCCACAGTAAACCCTTCCACTCTGTTTCCCAAAGGAATGCCTGTTCACCACCATGGGTGATCTTCCACAGTAAACCCTTCCACTCTGGTTCCTAAAGGAATGCCTGTTCACTACCATGGGTGATCTTCCACAGTACTCCCCTCCACTCTGTTTCCTAAAGGAATGCCTGTTCACCACCATTGGTGATCTTCCACAGTAAACCCTTCCACTCTGTTTCCTAAAGGAATGGCTGTTCACCACCATGGGTGATCTTCCACAGTAAACCCTTCCACTCTGTTTCCTAAAGGAATGCCTGTTCACCACCATGGGTGATCTTCCACAGTAAACCCTTCCACTCTGTTTCCCAAAGGAATGCCTGTTCACCACCATGGGTGATCTTCCACAGTAAACCCTTCCACTCTCGTTCCTAAAGGAATGCCTGTTCACCACCATGGGTGATCTTCCACAGTAAACCCTTCCACTCTGTTTCCTAAAGGAATGCCTGTTCACCACCATGGGTGATCTTCCACAGTAAACCCTTCCACTCTGTTTCCCAAAGGAATGCCTGTTCACCACCATGAGTGATCTTCCTCAGTAAACCCTTCCACTCTGTTTCCTAAAGGAATGCCTGTTCACCACCATGGGTGATCTTCCACAGTAAACCCTTCCACTCTGTTTCCCAAAGGAATGTCTGTTCACCACCATGGGTGATCTCTTCCACAGTAAACCCTTCCACTCTGTTTCCTAAAGGAATGCCTGTTCACCACCATGAGTGATCTTCCTCAGTAAACCCTTCCACTCTGTTTCCTAAAGGAATGCCTGTTCACCACCATGGGTGATCTTCCACAGTAAACCCTTCCACTCTGTTTCCCAAAGGAATGTCTGTTCACCACCATGGGTGATCTCTTCCACAGTAAACCCTTCCACTCTGTTTCCTAAAGGAATGCCTGTTCACCACCATGGGTGATCTTCCACAGTAAACCCTTCCACTCTCGTTCCTAAAGGAATGCCTGTTCACCACCATGGGTGATCTTCCACAGTAAAGCCTCCCACTCTGTTTCCTAAAGGAATGCCTGTTCACCACCATGGGTGATCTTCCACAGTAAACCCTTCCACTCTCGTTCCTAAAGGAATGCCTGTTCACCACCATGGGTGATCTTCCACAGTAAACCCTTCCACTCTCGTTCCTAAAGGAATGCTAGTTCACCACCATGGGTGATCTTCCACAGTAAACCCTTCCACTCTGTTTCCCAAAGGAATGCCTGTTCACCACCATGGGTGATCTTCCACAGTAAACCCTTCCACTCTGTTTCCTAAAGGAATGCTTGTTCACCACCATTGGTGATCTTCCACAGTAAAGCCTTCAACTCTGTTTCCTAAAGGAATGCCTGTTCACCACCATGGGTGATCTTCCACAGTAAACCCTTCCACTCTCGTTCCTAAAGGAATGCCTGTTCACCACCATGGGTGATCTTCCACAGTAAACCCTTCCACTCTCGTTCCTAAAGGAATGCCAGTTCACCACCATGGGTGATCTTCCACAGTAAACCCTTCCACTCTGTTTCCCAAAGGAATGCCTGTTCACCACCATGGGTGATCTTCCACAGTAAACCCTTATACTCTGTTTCCTAAAGGAATGCCTGTTCACCACCATGGGTGATCTCTTCCACAGTAAACCCTTCCACTCTGTTTCCTAAAGGAATGCCAGTTCACCACCATGGGTGATCTTCCACAGTAAACCCTTCCATTCTGTTTCCTAAAGGAATGCCTGTTCACCACCATGGGTGATCTTCCACAGTAAACCCTTCCACTCTGTTTCCCAAAGGAATGCCTGTTCACCACCATGGGTGATCTTCCACAGTAAACCCTTCCACTCTGTTTCCCAAAGGAATGTCTGTTCACCACCATGGGTGATCTCTTCCACAGTAAACCCTTCCACTCTGTTTCCTAAAGGAATGCCTGTTCACCACCATGGGTGATCTTCCACAGTAAACCCTTCCACCCTTTTTCCCAAAGGAATGCCTGTTCACCACCATGGGTGATCTTCCACAGTAAACCCTTCCACTCTGTTTCCCAAAGGAATGTCTGTTCACCACCATGGTTGATCTCTTCCACAGTAAACCCTTCCACTCTGTTTCCCAAAGGAATGCCTGTTCACCACCATGGGTGATCTCTTCCACAGTAAACCCTTCCATTATGTTTCCTAAAGGAATGCCTGTTCACCACCATGGGTGATCTTCCACAGTAAACCCTTCCACCCTTTTTCCCAAAGGAATGCCTGTTCACCACCATGGGTGATCTCTTCCACAGTAAACCCTTCCACTCTGTTTCCCAAAGGAATGCCTGTTCACCACCATGGGTGATCTTGATCTCCCATAGTAAACCCTTCCACTCTGTTTCCCAAAGGAATGCCTGTTCACCACCATGGGTGATCTCTTCCACAGTAAACCCTTCCACTCGGTTTCCCAAAGGAATGCCTGTTCACCACCATGGGTGATCTTCCACAGTAAACCCTTCCACTCTGGTTCCTAAAGGAATGCCTGTTCACCACTATGGGTGATCTTCCACAGTAAACCCTTCCACTCTGTTTCCTAAAGGAATGCCTGTTCACCACCATGGGTGATCTCTTCCACAGTAAACCCTTCCACTCTGTTTCCTAAAGGAATGCCTGTTCACCACCATTGGTGATCTTCCACAGTAAACCCTTCCACTCTGTTTCCTAAAGGAATGCCTGTCCACCACCATGGGAGATCTTCCACAGTTAACCCTTCCACTCTGGTTCCTAAAGGAATGCCTGTTCACTACCATGGGTGATCTTCCACAGTAAACCCCTCCACTCTGTTCCCTAAAGGAATGCCTGTTCACCACCATGGGTGATCTTCCACAGTAAACCCTTCCACTCTGTTCCCTAAAAGAATGCCTGTTCACCACCATGGGTGATCTTCCACAGTAAACCCTTCCACTCTCGTTCCTAAAGGAATGCCTGTTCACCACCATGGGTGACCTTCCACAGTAAACCCTTCTACTCTGTTTCCTAAAGTAATGCCTGTTCACCACCATGGGTGATCTTCCACAGTAAATCAAACACTTCCACTCTGTTTCCTAACGGAATGCCAGTTCACCACCACGGGTGATCTTCCACAGTAAAACCTTATACTCTGTTTCCCAAGTAGCCTTGGTTCCCATTTATCGACCACTGAAGGATGAAAGCCTGGGTTGGGCTAGGCTGCAGCATTTAAAGCACTGTTCTGCTTGGTCTAAACTTTTCTATATGATAAGGAAGAACATTTTACATTGAATTAAATTATTAAATATATACAAATTAGGTAGAAAAACTTTTGAAACATATGAATTAATAATAATAGTGTTGTTACAGTATTGTTTTAATAATATTTCATTAGCGTTTTGTGATTAAGAATTCAGAGAAATAGATGGAAGGTATTTTGGAAACATCCAATCAGATTAAAGCACAATGAATTCTAACGTTACCAGCAGCGGCACCTTTTCTTTTAAATCATTTTTCAATATTTGATTATATCAATGTTTAACAATAATTTGTATTTACGTTTCCAGGAACACACGCGGGTGTTGTCTATGTTCTTGGTCCTGTCTGTTATTTCCCTTTCTAATCACGTTATGTAAACATAATGTATCAATAATTGTGACGTAATACCACCCATAATATTTTGATTGACAGATTGTAACTGTGATTGCGCAGGTTACACGTTCTAACTGATTACACGTATTACACGTTCTAACACGTATTAATTATTTTTTTCGTAAAGGTATTGTTACAATTATTTATTACATGGGAAAAAAAGTAGAACTTTTTTTCACTATTCTCGAGGCATTTTATTTACCGAGCGACACCGAGGTTAATAAAGGGTCGAGAGAATAATGAAAAAAAATGTTCTACGTTTTTTTCCCATCTAATACAGCGATATACCGGTAGTGGTACAAAATAAATTGAACTGCAGTATTTTACTATATTACTTCCATAGTTACTGCTATTGTAATTATTGTACTCTCCAACTCTCGATGTTGCTTTACTCAATGTTAAATAATTTAGTGTTCTCGAATATTTATTACGTAACTAGAGAGCCGCTTAACAACATAAACCAATATTGAATATTGAGTTCCGTTTTAGAGTTCGCCTTACAGACACTAAAGTTGTAATAACTTTTCAATGTGTGAATCGATTTTGCTCAAATTACGTGCAAACCTTGTCAATGCTCTATCAAAAATCCACCCAAAATATTCAATCCACCAAAAATATTTTATTTTACTTTTTTCGCCGGGAAAAAAGTAAAATCAATGCAATCCTATTGATTACTTTTATTTCCTAGGGAAAAAAATTACTAATTTTCTCCCGATTTTGCGGTATATTCGATCGAAAAAGTAACCATTTGAGAATAAATATAATTTTACATTACTTTTTCCAACATTTGTGAATAATTGAACTCTAAATACATATATACTCATTAAATAAGGCATTTTAAACAGTTTGTTTTTGTTACGGTATCATATAGTACAAGCACTGCCACACTAATGTTTAAAGTTTCCTGCTTAGGGACTCAACAACGCTAAGTTTTTAAAGCTTTCGGTTGGATTTGAACCGACGCTGCTAAAACATTGTGAAAGCAGTTCAGGTGCTGTATCCACTCGGCCACTACCCACATAGATCTCTATCTAAACCCATCTTACCGCATTCATTATCTAATGTAACTTCAATGATTTTATATTTGTGCTGGATAACCTGTTGCGAGTAATATTTATTATTTTGTTTATTCAAAATATTGTTTCCGGTATGTGATTGTGAAAATTAAACTTTTATATATTTTATTCCAAAATTGTAACATTAATCAACGCCGTTAGTATTAACAGCGAGTTGTTATTTAGCTCTTTACAACATTTGAGGACATTACAGCATTGTATTGGCCTGTACATTTAGTATTGTTAAGTAATGTCCACTAAGGGGACATTACTTAACGCCGTCATTGGTTACCACGTAAACAATAGGTGGAAATTTACATGACAGCCAGATAGGCCTACTGCATTACCTACCGGTAGGCGGGGTAGAGCTATTAATAACCAGTAGCTCAATTATTAACATGGCTCCAAACGCCACCATAAATATAAGTTAACTTATTTATAACATAATTTATGTCATTTTTACATTTATTTACATTTGTGATCCTCGTAGCTTTATTTTCACTCACTCACTAACGTTCGTTCTTGTAACAAAGCCACTCGGATTATCACACTATAAAGTGCTACTTTACACACAAGTATGTAAAATAGTTATTCATTCTCTTTTAACATCCATATTTAGCGAACAAATTAATTGCCAGGAATTATAGTAGACCGTGATGTTTGTTAAGTTATAAATAATAATTCACTGGTGACCCAACTGGTTTATTAATTTTGTAATTATTTGCAGTTTTCACAAAGACTCGGGGACATTATACCAGACAGAGGCAGACACTAAAGACTACAAAGGTTAGACACTACAGACTCCCATTGTTAGAGATAAATCTCGATGGTAAGCCACGTCAGTATTCTTAGTCATCCACACAACTGAAACTCTATTTTAATATACGTGAATTAATCAGATTCACGCAATTACAGCCCAAATTATATTTATCTAAGCACAAGACGTATAGTTTAATATATCAAAATTGACTCTTTTTATGCAAAATTGAATTCTCCTGTAAAAATTACATAAATGTGTCTTTACAATTTGGCCATATGTTTATTAGTTTTAATTTAATTAAGAGAGGGGGGGGGGGGGGGATTATTAACTAATATTAAATAGCGAAAAATAAAATTCTTCTGACCTGTCATGTAGAATAGCATCTTAGGTACTTATATTCTAAATTATAGCCAAAACCAAATAATTTTGAACCGCTGAGAGTGATAAATCGAAGAGTTGTCTGAAACTGGTGTACCCCCCCCCCCCCCCCCCCCCTTGAATAGATAAAAATAAATATCCCAAATGCCATCTTTTCAGAAATGTTTTTTTTTTCGAAAACTACCAAATGACATCAAAATATCCCAAACATCGTTTTTTTATAAATCGAAAAACGGCATATTCCGATTGTTTCAAAGCAGCCTAAGTGCCTGTTAGTATTTCTACCTATGTATAAAGCTACAAAAACTATAGATTCAACTGGTACCTCTACAACGCGGGAATGCGGTTCGTGGTTGCCGTAGTTTTATAGAGCAGACTCTAGATATAGGTGAAATGGTCCCAAAAGTTATCGCGGCAAATATAAACAAACATGGTGCTCTTCCTTCCTCAAAGTTATCGCGGCAAATATAAACAAACATGGTGCTCTTCCTTCCTCAAAGGTATCCTGTCAAATATAAACAAACATGGTGCTCTTCCTTCCTCAAAGTTATCGCGGCAAATATAAACAAACATGGTGCTCTTCCTTCCTCAAAGGTATCCTGTCAAATATAAACAAACATGGTGCTCTTCCTTCCTCAAAGTTATCGCGGCAAATATAAACAAACATGGTGCTCTTCCTGTTGAATACACAGTATTCTAATTCAATGCTCGTTGGTTTGCTTAGTAAATCGAAAGCATTTTTGAAGGAGTTTCAAAGAGAGGAATTTGCTATTTATGGGGAGAAAATACCGCTAAACGGGGAGCCAATGAAGTTGGTTCAATATTATTTAAATACCTCAACGATATAGATGCTAGAATTCCAAAGATAAAAAGGTTGACCTCTTCTGTGACTTCTGTAGTGGCCAAAACAGAAATAGAATTAATTGTTGTTACTGCTCTACATCAAGCACTATCTCGATTAGTACATTATTCGATTAGTACACTGCTGTAATATGCCCGTGGTCTCTATTCATGCCCGAATTGAGCATTATACAAAGAAAAGTGGAATCTGGGCACCTTCGGAATGGGGAACTGTGATCCGCCACGCCAAGGTTTCACACCCCTACGAAAAAGTTGAGCTTCAACTGGATTTTCAAGTATTAATTTTGCCTTTAGGTACAATAAAGATTGATAAATGATGTTGTTTGGGGGTGAGTGGGGATTGTATATTTGAAGGACATGCCTGTTTCTGTGGAGAATGTGGTACGGTAAATTAAATGAATTTCTGTACGGGAATCGTTTACTCTTTATATTTTGGGTATAATTTGAATATTATAATAATAATTTAATAATACATTTTATTAAAATAATCATTTTACATAATATGTTAAGTAGAGGCTCCAATATCTGTTTATTAGTCTGTATTAATAGTTAAACTATAACTGTTTATTCTAGAGGAAATAAAATTGGGACATACTTACAGTCATTCCCGAAATCTTATATTTACCAAAGGAAAGCGAGCGCAGCGAGCGAGATCGATAAACTAGAGATTTAATTTAGTGTCAATAACTAAATTCTAAATACTCAGATTCAGATACCGTTGGTTATCAGAAAGCATCCTAAATGAACCGGTGAAGTTCCTCTCAGCGTGCGGCCGATTTTCTTCGGTGCCAACCTCTTTGCATTCTTGAAGGGGTCAGGAGGGATCCGTCCCATCGCCATCGGGTTGACCTTGTTCAGGCTGAGCTCTAAGTTTGCTGGGACGTTGGTCAAGGGGGAGCGGACGACCTCGCACGACACTGTCCTGCTTGGAATTGGGACCAAAAGCAAGGCCGAGGTGGCCGCCCACGCTACAAGAAATATGGTGGAGTCACCGAACGAGCCTGGATCTGTCCTCCTCAAGGTTGACTTCGCGAACGCCTTCAACTCCATCTGCCACAACTCCATGCTCGAAACCATCCACCAGAGCTACCCGGCCATTTATAATTAACTACACCCTGGCAGCTTATGGTGAGTCTAGCTTCCTTATCAACGATGGGTCTGATGACATCCTTCTCTCAGACGAAGGCATTCAACAGGGCCCTAACTCTTCAGGGACACCATCAACCCGTTTGTACAGTCTCTGGACTCCAGCCTCAACATCTGGTACCTGACGATGGAAACATCAGTGCCGACTTCAAGGTAGTCCTAAACGACTTCCGGACCATAATCACAGAGTACTGCCACAAGGTTAAACCCGCCAAGTGCGAGCTGTTTTTCCTTGGCCGAGTTGGAGGAGTCCCGCTCAACCATCCAGAACACGTTCGAGGAGATTTGTGGCGAGATTGAGTTCCCCTCTCTGGGAGAACTGACGATGTTGGACACCCCGATAGGAGACGCGGGCATCGAGACTTGTCTGTGGAGCAAGGTCAACGACCTGGCTATGTTGATGTCTCGACTTCTGCACATCGACGCCCATCATTCCTTCTACCTCCTCAAACACTCCTTCTCCATTCCCCCCTGACATATTTCCTCCACACATTGCTGTGTTTCGTGAAACGCGACATCCTTGCCGAGTTTGACCAGACTGTCAGAGACGCCCTCCAGCAGGCCACCAACTCCATGATTGACGACTGAGCCTGGTCGCAGGCGTATCTTCCGACCCATGTGGGGGGCCTCGGTCTGTCCAGCGCTACGCAGCTCGCTCTTTCTGCCTTCTTGGCTTCCGCGGCTGCTTGCACCAGTTTGATGGGATGCCTCTTAACCTTCTGATTCGACGACCATGTGAGTTCACGAGCCCTGGAGTTGTGGAGGTCTAGCGTCCCAGAGAGCGAACCAATACCATCATCAAGCCTACAGAGCGCTTGGATGTGGCCCATTTACGAAGAAACAGTAAACAATCTCCATGCATCGTCCTCACCAGTCGATATTGCCCGACTTAACTCTATAAACAGCGACTAGCGGGCTGTTGGCTAGACGCGGTCCTGGCTTCCTCCCTCGGGTTGAAGCTTAACGACTCCCAGTTTAGGATCTCCATCGCCATCCGCCTGGGCTGTAAGTTGACCGCAAGTTCACTGCTGCTCCCGGTGTGGTCGCCATGTTGAGTCGGATGGTCTGCACAGCCTGTCATGTAAGAGTATTGCAGGCCGACATCCCAGACACACCATGCTCAACGACATTGTAAAGCGTTCTCTGGCCAGCTGCGGAGTGCCATCCCTCCTGAAACCACCAGGACTGCATAGAGACGGCAGCAGCAAACGGGTTGACGGGGAGACCCCCGTTCCATGGAGTCGCGGGCGTCTGCTCACCTGGGACGCTACCGTCTGGGACCCGCTCGCGCCCAGCCACCTCGCTACCAGTCAGTCTGGGGGAGACCGAGTGGCGAAGAAAGCCAAGGCCGCCAAAACCTCCAAGTATGCAGAGGTGGTTAGGCGGGGCCACATCTTCCACCCTGTAGCGTTTGAGACGCTAGGACAACTAGGCCCTGAAACCGCCTGCTTTCTGAAGGAGGTCGGCCAGAGGCTCCACGCCGTAACCATGGAGCCCAGGTCTCTCCGCTTCCTCCTCCAGCGTATCCTAATCGCCATTCTTATCGGGAACGCCGCCTCCTTACTGGGCACAATGGATTCTTCTGCTGCAGGCCTTTTTGACATTATGGGTTGATACAGTAGGGTAAAGGGGGGCTATCTTCTGTGATAACATTATGTTAGGATTCTATCTTCTGTTTTAATGTCATTTTATTATAATTAATTAATTTTTATTACATTTTTACTTTTATTTTACTTTTGCTTTATTGTTATACTGTTGCATTTATTTCAAAATTACTATTATAAAATTTATTATAACGATGTGATATATTAATAACTTATCTTGTTAGAATGGGGGAGGCAGTCAGTGCGTCAGCCACAGGGAATGTTGCCACTTCAGCAGAGGCAGAAACAAAGACAGGATATAAAACCGTCCCCACCCCAAGCTTGGACTAGGCCACAGTACCAGTCCCATAGAGGTGAGTAACAGGAGGTCCAGTGTTGTTGTTGTCTAAAACTCATCTTTAACTTGTCGCATACCCTCATTAGCTAAAACATCACGCTTTATTCGTCGCCACTTTATTCAGTTCTGCTGTTCGCCTTTCCTATAGTGAACTATATCTTATAATTCAATATACTTACGGATTTTCACCTGATTTATGACATTTTAGGTTTGAACCGCGGAGCTGACAAAGGGAGTGCGATGTTTAACAGAATGAAAGACCACGTTAATCGCTATGTAGTTGAGGGCCCAACAGACTATGAGAAACAGGTCGCAGCTGGTAAGCATACTTAATACTGTAGATCAAATTCTTAAGAGCTAGAAAGCCTTTCAGGGGTAGAATAAAGTCCTCTGTACTGATCCTGAATGCTGTAACCTTATGTTTGTTTAGACTATGTGGAAGGTACCATCAGGCAACGAATTTCCTCAACATCTGAAAACCAAAAATATGATAAACCCCTTTCGATTGAAGTCAACAACCTCACGCCCAAGTACATCGGTGTCAGTAACCAAACTCCCAAGTATGGAGGGGAAAGTAACCCGGGTTATAAAGTGGTCAATGACCCCACCCCTAAATACAGGTCAACGCAGTCACCTTGGAGTATCTATAATGATCAGAGGTCTTACCCTGGTAAGGTGAGTGAGTGGTTATAGATTAATTGGTAAAATATATCAAAGCAGTGGGGAATCCTCAGCACAATGAGTAAGAAATATTATCATAGTCGGTTGTCAAGGTAAAGAAATATTATCATAGTCAGTTGTCAAGTGACAACGTAGTTGTCAAGGTAAAAATTATGATTTATTTAAAGATTTAATACGGAATAAATAAATAGATATACTGATATATAATTTATAGATATTAGAGCAAACTCTTGGTGAATACAAACGATAGACTTGGGAGCTTGATAGTTTGGTTTATAGATTGAATACAAACGATAGACTTGGGAGCTTGATAGTTTGGTTTATAGATTGAATACAAACGATAGACTTGGGAGCTTGATAGTTTGGTTTATAGATTGAATACAAACGATAGACTTGGGAGCTTGATAGTTTGGTTTATAGATTGAATACAAACGATAGACTTGGGACCTTGATAGTTTGGCGGCAGTATCAGTCCACCGATTAGCTACGGTATGTTGGACTGCCGTTGCAGCATAGATAGATAAGTGTACCAACCTTACCGGTAATAGAGGACTAGGTCAAATGATAATGTCTATATCTATAGCAACTACATTCTCATACCCCATAGAAACAATTCTTACCCATCTTATAAAGTCACCACGCATCCTGTTCCTCCTATGGATTTACGTAATATTTCCAATTCCGAATAAAATAATATCAAACTTAATCAATTTTAATCGTCTACTTAATAATCTAGAATTTACCCTTTTCCAGGTGATTTTAAGGAATGAGGAAGCTTGTCCTTCCAAAGCCTTAGTACCATGGCAACCACAGACGCCACGCAGTGGGCCCAGCACTGTATCACCATGGCAACAACATACGCCCCGAGGTGGTCCAAGCACCGGGTCTTCACAGAGCAGCAACCCCAGACGAATATCTGGCTACTCCAGTCTACCCAGACACCCTGGCTCGACTCACTGGAGCCGAGAGGTGGCTGGCAATCGGGCGTCCACTCACAGAATCTACGCGTCTCTACCACGTCCGAGTCGAGCCCAACCCAACACCGACAGACGCGAGTACAACTTCCCTACAACCACGGCTACAACATACAAGATAACCTACAAAACACCGGCGGTGACGCCAAGAGCCAGTCGTGCGTTACCCCCGTCTACCACTGGTGGCACCGCTGGGCCGCTCGCTATATGCTACGGAAACAGTCCATCCGCCTCGCTAGTCAATCATTCTAGAGATGATGTCAGTCAAACACGAGATCGACGCGAGAGACCATCACATCGACCTACCGATGGGGGCCGTGCCAGCTCAATGTTCTCTCCACGACCGGGTCACCTTGACGCCCCCAAGCGGTCCACTCTCCGTCCGGTATCTGTGGGACCTGGGCCGTCATCCCCTGGTCGCCCGGGGTTATTGTCCCCGGGTAGGAAGTCGGCTACTTTGGGTCGGAAGTCATCTCGACGAATGAGCTACGAGTACCGACCGGCGGAGTTTCAGCAGTGGACCGCTGCGACCAATAGGATGAAGGATACAGTCGAGGAGGCCGATTTGTAGATTATAGTTCGTTTCTAACTGACTAAGTTTGCATTTTTTTTTTATTATTTCTTCTTTATTTTGATACACAAATGCAGATAGATTAACTTGTGAACTTAAGAAGTTGGTAATGATAAATTGGAACGTAAAGAAAGGAGCAACTAAACGGATATGGGAATCTCCCCTTATTTTTTTAAGTCCAACCTAAAGTTAGTAAGGTGGACCTCGAGATAATATTACTTGTCTGGGGATATAACCTGGACTTGATTGGCTGGACTTTATATTCATGGCGCGGAGATTATTTGTGGACCGAAAAAGAGCTTTTTTAGAAAAAAGAGGGGGAACCCCCATATCGTTTTAGGTGCATTGTAGAGAAGTAAGAAAAGTAGAGAGTGGAAAAAACATGGGAAGATAAGGTTGGCAGGGAAACTAAATGAAAGGTTGGTTCTGTAGTGATAAATTTAGAGATGAAAGTCAAGAACTTCATGTTTATGACAAGTTAGTGAAGGCGGGGAAGGTTGGAGGGAAGGTCTGGCAGTTGGACATTTAGTTTTATTTAATTAAATATTTAATTCTTATAGTAATGAAATTAATTATGGTTGTAATTATATATTTTGTTACAATTACTTCATTTTACGAATAGCTTTAAAAAAATAGGTAATTAATTGCAAGTTAATATACTTACTTAACAATAATTTAGAAATAAAATATTGCTGGTTCGAATATTCTAATACTAGTTTAGTCGTACCGGTACTACCGGTACCGGTACCGGTAGTTTAGTCGTACTTTACAATACAGTTAGTGCAGTCTGTAGTTTATTCCACAGTATTTTAATTAAAATGCTTTAAACTTCAGCTTAAATTATATTTAAAATAATTCTTTAATTTTAATAAAAAATAACGTATATTAGGCCTAATTAGAAACCACTCTTGCATCAGACAGCTGATACTACCTAAGAAATATACTACCATAGTATATCCGGTGATTCGGCGCACAAAAACCTAGACAACATGTACTACAGACTACAGTAAAATAACAGCCTAGGCAACTGGTGCTACAGAAAAATAACAGCATAGGTAACTGGTACTACAGTAAAATAACAGCCTAGGCAACTGGTACTACAGTAAAATAACAGCATAGGTAACTGGTACTACAGTAAAATATCAGCCTAGGCAACTGGTACTACAGTAAATTAACAGCCTAGGCAACTGGTACTACAGTAAAATATCAGCCTAGGCAACTGGTACTACAGTAAAATAACTGCCAAGGCAACTGGTACTACAGTAAAATATCAGCCTAGGCAACTGGTACTACAGTAAATTAACAGCCTAGGCAACTGGTACTACAGTAAAATATCAGCCTAGGCAACTGGTACTACAGTAAAATAACAGCCTAGGCAACTGGTACTACAGTAAAATATCAGCCTAGGCAACTGGTACTACAGTAAAATAACTGCCAAGGCAACTGGTACTACAGTAAAATATCAGCCTAGGCAACTGGTACTACAGTAAATTAACAGCCTAGGCAACTGGTACTACAGTAAAATATCAGCCTAGGCAACTGGTACTACAGTAAAATAACAGCCTAGGCAACTGGTACTACAGTAAAATAACAGCATAGGTAACTGGTACTACAGTAAAATATCAGCCTAGGCATCTGGTACTACAGTAAATTAACAGCCTAGGCAACTGGTACTACAGTAAAATATCAGCCTAGGCAACTGGTACTACAGTAAAATAACTGCCAAGGCAACTGGTACTACAGTAAAATATCAGCCTAGGCAACTGGTACTACAGTAAATTAACAGCCTAGGCAACTGGTACTACAGTAAAATATCAGCCTAGGCAACTGGTACTACAGTAAAATAACAGCCTAGGCAACTGGTACTACAGTAAAATATCAGCCTAGGCAACTGGTACTACAGTAAAATATCAGCCTAGGCAACTGGTACTACAGTAAAATAACTGCCAAGGCAACTGGTACTACAGTAAAATATCAGCCTAGGCAACTGGTACTACAGTAAAATAATAGCCTAGGCAACTGGTACTACAGTAAATTAACAGCCTAGGCAACTGGTACTACAGTAAAATATCAGCCTAGGCAACTGGTACTACAGTAAAATAACAGCCTAGGCAACTGGTACTACAGTAAAATATCAGCCTAGGCAACTGGTACTACAGTAAAATATCAGCCTAGGCAACTGGTACTACAGTAAATTAACAGCCTAGGCAACTGGTACTACAGTAAAATATCAGCCTAGGCAACTGGTACTACAGTAAAATAACAGCCTAGGCAACTGGTACTACAGTAAAATATCAGCCTAGGCAACTGGTACTACAGTAAAATAACTGCCAAGGCAACTGGTACTACAGTAAAATATCAGCCTAGGCAACTGGTACTACAGTAAAATAACTGCCAAGGCAACTGGTACTACAGTAAAATATCAGCCTAGGCAACTGGTACTACAGTAAAATAATAGCCTAGGCAACTGGTACTACAGTAAATTAACAGCCTAGGCAACTGGTACTACAGTAAAATATCAGCCTAGGCAACTGGTACTACAGTAAAATAACAGCCTAGGCAACTGGTACTACAGTAAAATATCAGCCTAGGCAACTGGTACTACAGTAAAATATCAGCCTAGGCAACTGGTACTACAGTAAATTAACAGCCTAGGCAACCGGTACTACAGTAAAATATCAGCCTAGGCAACTGGTACTACAGTAAAATAACAGCCTAGGCAACTGGTACTACAGTAAAATATCAGCCTAGGCAACTGGTACTACAGTAAAATAACTGCCAAGCAACTGGTACTACAGTAAAATATCAGCCTAGGCAACTGGTACTACAGTAAATTAACAGCCTAGGCAACTGGTACAGTACTACAGTAAAACAACAACCTAGGCAACTGGTACTACAGTAAAATATCAGCCTAGGCAACTGGCCTAGGCAACTGGTACTACAGTAGATTAACAGCCTAGGCAACTGGTACTACAGTAAAATAACAGTCTAGGCAACTGGTACTACAGTAAAATAACAGCCTAGGTAACTGTTACTACAGTAAATTTACAGCCTAGGCAACTGGTACTACAGTAAAATATCAGCCTAGGCAACTGGTACTACAGTAAAATAACTGCCAAGGCAACTGGTACTACAGTAAAATATCAGCCTAGGCAACTGGTACTACAGTAAATTAACAGCCTAGGCAACTGGTACTACAGTAAAATAACAGTCTAGGCAACTGGTACTACAGTAAAATAACAGCCTAGGCAACTGGTACTACAGTAAATTAACAGCCTAGGCAACTGGTACTACAGTAAAATAACAGTCTAGGCAACTGGTACTACAGTAAAATAACAGCCTAGGCAACTGGTACTACAGTAAATTAACAGCCTAGGCAACTGGTACTACAGTAAAATAACAGTCTAGGCAACTGGTACTACAGTAAAATAACAGCCTAGGCAACTGGTACTACAGTAAATTAACAGCCTAGGCAACTGGTACTACAGTAAAATAACAGTCTAGGCAACTGGTACTACAGTAAAATAACAGCCTAGGTAACTGGTACTACAGTAAATTTACAGCCTAGGCAACTGGTACTACAGTAAAATATCAGCCTAGGCAACTGGTACTACAGTAAAATAACTGCCAAGGCAACTGGTACTACAGTAAAATATCAGCCTAGGCAACTGGTACTACAGTAAATTAACAGCCTAGGCAACTGGTACTACAGTAAAATAACAGTCTAGGCAACTGGTACTACAGTAAAATAACAGCCTAGGCAACTGGTACTACAGTAAATTAACAGCCTAGGCAACTGGTACTACAGTAAAATAACAGTCTAGGCAACTGGTACTACAGTAAAATAACAGCCTAGGCAACTGGTACTACAGTAAATTAACAGCCTAGGCAACTGGTACTACAGTAAAATAACAGTCTAGGCAACTGGTACTACAGTAAAATAACAGCCTAGGCAACTGGTACTACAGTAAAATAACTGCCAAGGCAACTGGTACTACAGTAAAATATCAGCCTAGGCAACTGGTACTACAGTAAATTAACAGTCTAGGCAACTGGTACTACAGTAAAATAACAGCCTAGGCAACTGGTACTACAGTAAAATAACAGCCTAGGCAACTGGTACTACAGTAAATTTACAGCCTAGGCAACTGGTACTACAGTAAAATAACAGCCTAGGCAACTGGTACTACAGTAAAATAACAGCCTAGGCAACTGGTACTACAGTAAAATAACAGCCTAGGCAACTGGTACTACAGTAAATTAACAGCCTAGGCAACTGGTACTACAGTAAAATAACAGCCTAGGCAACTGGTACTACAGTAAAATAACAGCCTAGGCAACTGGTACTACAGTAAATTTACAGCCTAGGCAACTGGTACTACAGTAAAATAACAGCCTAGGCAACTGGTACTACAGTAAAATAACAGCCTAGGCAACTGGTACTACAGTAAATTTACAGCCTAGGCAACTGGTACTACAGTAAAATAACAGCCTAGGCAACTGGTACTACAGTAAAATAACAGCCTAGGCAACTGGTACTACAGTAAATTAACACCCTAGGCAACTGGTACTACAGTAAAATAACAGCCTAGGCAACTGGTACTACAGTAAAATAACAGCCTAGGTAACTGGTACTACAGTAAATTTACAGCCTAGGCAACTGGTACTACAGTAAAATAACAGCCTAGGCAACTGGTACTGCAGTAAAATAACAGCCTAGGTAACTGGTACTACAGTAAATTTACAGCCTAGGCAACTGGTACTACAGTAAAATAACAGCCTAGGCAACTGGTACTACAGTAAAATAACAGTCTAGGCAACTGGTACTACAGTAAAATAACAGCCTAGGTAACTGGTACTACAGTAAATTTACAGCCTAGGCAACTGCTACTACAGTAAAATAACAGCCTAGGCAACTGGTACTACAGTAAAATAACAGTCTAGGCAACAACTGGTACTACAGTAAAATAATAGCCTAGGCAACTGGTACTACAGTAAAATAACAGTCTACGCAACTGGTACTACAGTAAAATAACAGCCTAGGTAACTGGTACTACAGTAAATTTACAGCCCAGGCAACTGGTATTACAATAAAATAACAGCCTAGGCAACTGGTACTACAGTAAAATAACAGCCTAGGTAACTGGTACTACAGTAAATTTACAGCCTAGGCAACTGGTACTACAGTAAAATAACAGCCTAGGCAACTGGTACTACAGTAAAATAACAGTCTAGGCAACAACTGGTACTACAGTAAAATAACAGCCTAGGCAACTGGTACTACAGTAAAATAACAGTCTAGGCAACTGGTACTACAGTAAAATAATAGCCTAGGCAACTGGTACTACAATAAAATAACAGCCTAGGCAACTGGTACTACAATAAAATAACAGCCTAGGTAACTGGTACTACAGTAAATTTACAGCCTAGGCAACTGGTACTACAGTAAAATAACAGTCTAGGCAACAACTGGTACTACAGTAAAATAACAGCCTAGGCAACTGGTACTACAGTAAAATAACAGCCTAGGTAACTGGTACTACAGTAAATTTACAGCCTAGGCAACTGGTACTACAGTAAAATAACAGCCTAGGCAACTGGTACTACAGTAAAATAACAGTCTAGGCAACAACTGGTACTACAGTAAAATAACAGCCTAGGCAACTGGTACTACAGTAAAATAACAGCCTAGGTAACTGGTACTACAGTAAATTTACAGCCTAGGCAACTGGTACTACAGTAAAATATCAGCCTAGGCAACTGGTACTACAGTAAAATAACAGCCTAGGTAACTTTTTTTTTTTTTTCGGGTCAGTACTACGGTTTTTATTGCTGATATTGGATTGAGACAAATACAAACAATAAAAAAAAACAACACAAAACAAACAATGGCTGTAATACCCACCCCCAGGAAACAATCATACTTTAAAAATAACTTTTAGGTAGGAGTGGGAAAAGTCCAACAATATATTATTTACAGGTTTATTTACATGGCCAATGTTGGGAGACCGGCCCCGTCCTAGGTAACTGGTACTACAGTAAATTTACAGCCTAGGCAACTGGTACTACAGTAAAATAACAGCCTAGGCAACTGGTACTACAGTAAAATAACAGTCTAGGCAACAACTGGTACTACAGTAAAATAACAGCCTAGGCAACTGGTACTACAGTAAAATAACAGTCTAGGCAACTGGTACTACAGTAAAATAATAGCCTAGGCAACTGGTACTACAATAAAATAACAGCCTAGGCAACTGGTACTACAATAAAATAACAGCCTAGGCAACTGGTACTACAGTAAAATAACAGCCTAGGCAACTGGTACTACAGTGAAATATCAGCCTAGGCAACTGGTACTACAGTAAAATAACAGCCTAGGCAACTGGTACTACAGTAAAATAACAGCCTAGGCAACTGGTACTACAGTAAAATAACAGCCTAGGCAACTGGTACTACAGTGAAATATCAGCCTAGGCAACTGGTACTACAGTAAATTAACAGCCTAGGCAACTGGTACTACAGTAAAATAACAGCCTATGCAACTGGTACTACAGTAAAATAACAGCCTAGACAACTGGTACTACAGTAAAATAACAGCCTAGGCAACTGGTACTACAGTAAAATAACAGCCTAGGCAACTGGTACTACAGTAAAATAACAGCCTAGGCAACTGGTACTACAGTAAAATAACTGCCAAGGCAACTGGTACTACAGTAAAATAATAGCCTAGGCAACTGGTACTACAGTAAAATAATAGCCTAGGCAACTGGTACTACAGTAAATTAACAGACTAGGCAACTGGTACTACAGTAAAATAACTGCCAAGGCAACTGGTACTACAGTAAAATAATAGCCTAGGCAACTGGTACTACAGTAAAATAATAGCCTAGGCAACTGGTACTACAGTAAAATAACAGCCTAGACAACTGGTACTACAGTAAAATAACAGCCTAGGCAACTGGTGTTACAGTAAATTTAATTTAAAGTGTTTTGTAAGTTATTCCCGAAGTCATTAACCCCCTCCGTTATTTGTACACTGCATGCTCACAATTAAACTGCTCTTATGAGTGTGAATTTTTTACACAGTAGACCTAGACACTGTAGTAGTCTACCTGAGTAGTTTAAGTTATTATTTTGTACTGATTTTGAATGATTGTTGATTTTTCAATAACAACTTATATTATTATGTGTGCTAAATTACAATATTCCTCTATGCATATTTGCTATATGAAACATAAATTATTAACATTTACTTATTCATTAATTTCAACTTATTTATTAAATAGAGAAACACTTTGTTCCCTTATATAGACTTATATTCAATTCCGATCCGCCCAACCATTGGTAAACATGAGACCAGTCACTACCCTAGCCTCAGTTAATACCCTAAAACTGGGTCCCACACTGTAAAGCACCAAGTGAGTGAATACAGACACCGAATACAGACTGGAGGACTGATTTCTGACTAGGCAGACTGATGAGGTTCTGATTAAGGACAGGGGGGTGGTTGGCGACTCGCCCTCGCATCAGCAGATGATAGTGGCAATGGTGGAATTGGTCTATTGATGAACCCAACTGCATATGCAGCATTGGACAAATAAATCTCTAACCACATCATCCATTGCCGTTTCTCATGTTATTATTATTATTATTATTAAACACCTCGTATAATAGTTACAGAGGGAGAAAAGCACCAAGGTTATGTATAACACTAACAGGTGAATATTTCCTAATTAAAAACACACTGTGTGTGGGTGAATATAATAAGAACTCAAGTAAAATTCAATGCATTAATATATTTATTTACAGGTAAAATTACATACAATAGGGTCTACTACTAGTGATACAGTATATTATATTTACAAAGCTGTATTAAATTTACAATACCTCATAGTCCAGTAGACGCTCAATAGAGCTCAAGGGAGGACCGTGAACTTGGGTCATCACGCAATTTTATTTTCTCAATGTCTTCCCTGATAATAATAATGTAAATATTCACCGGGTGCCAGTTTGGATACCTTGGGTAATTTTTTTTACAGCATAAAATACAAGTACAAATTAGTCAACCTATTCCAAAAATTACATTAATTATAAACGTTTGTTACTGGAGTAATTAAATTAAGTGTTCTAGAACAGAGATAAACAACTACGTATATCTGTATATGTTTAGATCTGAATATACTGTAATTGCAGTATACTTAGCTATGATACTGTATGAAAGCTTTGATTACCAATATTTTGCAAATCTTTTAACGGTATGTATTGTTCACCGTCGTTTCGTTAACCGGTTCGTTTATATATTGCCTACCGCCTCGTAATTTAACTTGGTTTACAAACACACTTTATTGGTCATTAGTATTATTTAGTAAAATTGATATAGCTAGTATTTTTTATGGCAGCACACAGCGGCACATTTATTCATAAAAAAAAATCAAAAAATTATATTACGTAACTTGTTTAGTATTTTACATAGCTAGTGTTTTTTATGGTTGGTAGCAGTTTTAGTTGTGTTGAAAATGAATTTAGCTAAATTGAAATTTCTAGAATATTCCAGAATATGCAAAACGTGTAAATAAAATATTTTGGTTTTTTAGTAAGCAAGCAAACAGTCGGCCGAAGCCGGAGGCGACCCGAAGGCTCCTCTTTCGATAGCTGCTACCCAAGGGTAGGGGTGGGCGCTACTCCTATCCCATGATTTTTTATCATGGTTTTTCATGGTTTATCATGGATTTTTTACCACGTGGTTTTTTTAGTAAGATTGTTTAATAGATAGTATTTTGATAAAGAGAAGCAAAAAAAGAATAAAAACTATTATAGAATGTTGACTATGTTCAAGAAAATAATATATAAAAATCAAAGAAGCTTTAGCTCGTGGAAAACAATTGGATGGGGGTTTCGACATGACGAACTAGTACCCTATTTACGTTTCAAAAGACGAAATATTTATCATAATAGGACGATCGAAGGTGAAACATCCCAACATCATGTACTGTTATTTAATCGGCGCTAAATGATGGATGAGTCGTGTCTGTTTTGCCGAAAAACATCTGGAACACTAATCACTGGAGACCTATTCGCATAAAGAACATAATAGCTTGTAGTGCAGCCCGTGAAAGTGATAACCTCAATGAAATTCTTCAGCGAAAACTTAATAACGATTCGGAACTGAGTGTTATTTTTCACAAGCAGTGCATTTCTACATAATATACTTCGAAACAACATTAGAGCGTGAGTTAAAACGACGACACATTTCCAACTCACAGAAATTACCAGAAGCACCTCTAAAAAAATTGCATTCTGATGTGCTTATATAATTTGCGCGCGATTGTGTCATATGTGGTAAAGTTTGTCTAAAGAAAGATGATAGGCATCCTAATCGCTGGGAGAGGGTGGTTCATTGCAAGACCAAGGTTGTTAAGGAAGAATTACTCCGGGTTTGTGATTTGCGAATTCTAACTCATGGTGATAATTTAGCAGAAACTATCAAACTTCTTCTGGAAGGCATAGACCTATCCTCTGTGTCAGCCCAATATCATAAATCCTGCTATAGTTCATTTCGGGCCCCACGAAGCATTTTAATGGCTCTCCGTAAAGCAATACCCTTTGCAGATGCAAAAAAGGACGTTGCGTTTAGAGAAGTTGTAAAGGAAATGGGACAGAACAAAAATAGGTTATGGACATCGGTACAATTGCATTCAGTGTACTGTCGCATCTTGAATTCCGAATTCGCTTCAACATCTACATGTCGTAATAATGGTTCAGGTAAGTCCTAACTAACAAATTTTAAAGAGTGTGTAATAACTATTTATTTAACGGTAAATAATATTTAACTGTAAATAATATTTAACGGTAAATAATATTTAACGGTAAATAATATTTAACGGTAAATAATATTTAACGGTAAATAATATTTAACGGTAAATAATATTTAACGGTGAATAATATTTAACGGTAAATAATATTTAACGGTAAATAATATTTAACGGTAAATAATATTTAACGGTAAATAATATTTACCGTTGAATAATATTTAATGGAAGCTAGTGTTTTTTTACTAGCTGGTATTTTTTTCTTGCTTGTTTTTTTTTTATGTTTAATACTTTTTTCTTTAAGTACTTTAATCTGTTAAGTTCTTTTAAGTACTTGTCTCCAGCAAAACTCTGCTAAATGATTTTTAATAATTAATTTTTAATAATAATTAATTTATATTTTATTTAAGGCGATGCTGAACATGAGACCATTGAGAGACCATGAGATCGTAAAGAGCGTTCAAAACTGGCTATAAAGCTGAAAGAATGGTATGGAAACCGGCTCTTATTGTGCTGCTAGCATTATATGTATCCAAGATGCATTATCTGATGTAATATCTTCGGTTGAAACGGTTGATGTTTCCATAGACAACACTGTCGAATATCCAAAGAAATTGTCAAGGAAGTGAATGGCATAATGAAAGAACGATCTATATTTGAATACAACTTGTCAGAATTTACAAGAGACCGAGCAATAGCGTCCACTAGCAAAAATCTACTAAGTCTAATTTCCAAATTAGTTTCTAATGGAGAAGAAACCAAACAATCTGTATCCTTGGCGCAGTCTATACAGGCACTAATGCAAAGTACAAACCTGTATCCTTGGCGCAGTCTATACAGGCACTAATGCAAAGTACAAACCTGTATCCTTGGCGCAGTCTATACAGGCACTACTGCAAAGTACAAACCTGTATCCTTGGCGCAGTCTATACAGGCACTAATGCAAAGTACAAACCTGTATCCTTGGCGCAGTCTATACAGGCACTAATGCAAAGTACAAACCTGTATCCTTGGCGCAGTCTATACAGGCACTACTGCAAAGTACAAACCTGTATCCTTGGCGCAGTCTATACAGGCACTAATGCAAAGTACAAACCTGTATCCTTGGCGCAGTCTATACAGGCACTAATGCAAAGTACAAACCTGTATCCTTGGCGCAGTCTATACAGGCACTACTGCAAAGTACAAACCTGTATCCTTGGCGCAGTCTATACAGGCACTAATGCAAAGTACAAACCTGTATCCTTGGCGCAGTCTATACAGGCACTACTGCAAAGTACAAACCTGTATCCTTGGCGCAGTCTATACAGGCACTAATGCAAAGTACAAACCTGTATCCTTGGCGCAGTCTATACAGGCACTAATGCAAAGTACAAACCTGTATCCTTGGCGCAGTCTATACAGGCACTAATGCAAATTACAAACCTGTATCCTTGGCGCAGTCTATACAGGCACTAATGCAAAGTACAAACCTGTATCCTTGGCGCAGTCTATACAGGCACTAATGCAAAGTACAAACCTGTATCCTTGGTGCACTCTATACAGGCACTAATAAGTGGAGTGTATAACCAGACAACACTTGGGATGGTTATAAAGCTTCATTATCTATTTGGAAGCCGGGAACTTATAGATTTCTTGCATTCACTAGGATATATTGCCAGCTATGATGAAGTGCTACGTTTTAGAAAGTCTGCTGCAAAATTTACAGGAGAACGTGGTTTTTATCTGGCGATATTTTGGATGATTTTAACAAAAACCATCAACCAATTAGCGCGTTGATTGATAACTTTGACCTAAATGTATTTACCCCAAATGGTCTTCGTAACTCCCACTCAACAGCTATAGAGTTACTGCAGACGTCCACAGGGAACTCTGGAGGAGTTCCTAATAACATATCTTTTCCTCGCATTTCGAAATCAGATTTGAATTCCATTAAATTTTGCGGAATGGGTGCTGTAAATTTACAACTACACCTCTATGGTGGTGGCATATCGGATTCGGATACTCTGAACGAACTTCGACATAGGCTATTCACTTCAAAGAAGCAACACCCTAAAGTATTCAACCTTCCCCCCACACAGAGTACCGACGTATACATGTAAATGTAAAGACATGTAAAACGGGCTCGTTTGCAAGTTCTTCTGGGGAGAGCTACTGATGATCCTGCACCTCCACTGTTGGCTGTTAACAAGTTTGGTTGGATGGCGATCAATGACAAACTGATACCGGATCCTGGCGTCTCATCCATTGCCCCAATTTCGATCCTCAAAACTATATCTTGTAATTGTTCTGCGCCTGTTCTTCCAATCGATGCGGCTGCTCTATAGCCGCTCTACCACTACCATGTACTACAATATTCACCTGCACCACTTCAAAGTGTAAAAATAAATACAATGTTTAAAGCCGTTTAAATAATTAATTTAATAAACATACAACTCTTCTAGCTGATTGATTAACTTTCGTAATACCAGTAATGGATAATATTTGGGATAGATACCCAGATAGGTACGCAGTAAAGAATGATGGCACATTGAATCTAAGGTACCTATTTTCTGCAATCGTTGGATAGATAAACGTCAAAATTTGAATTTGAAAGGAAAAAACTAACTCATCTAATTAAATGAAAAACTAAATGTGATTAATAACCCCCCAGTGATGATATAATTGTTTGATTTTATAAATAGTTACATAAATAATCTAAAGTTTCCTAAAACATCCCAAAGGCCAAAATTGATGATTAATAATGTTGCTATGGGAACTAATCTTCTAGAAATCTTATTCAGAATAATTACCAAGAGCTGTAGCAATAGGTGCAAGGTCGCAGATATCTCAAAATAAAACCTTGTATGCCGGTTGCTATGGAAACTTAGGTTAAGTGCATTATAAAAAGTTCCCCAAAGGTGCCGAAGTGGCACCCGACGGATTTTGATTACTCTAAGGTCCGACTAAAGTTTAAGCAAATAAAAATGCGTGATGACCCAAAGTCACGGTGGACCCCTGTGTCTACCTGACTGTAAAAGCTTCTGTGGGATGCAACTGGTCCTTCGCCCCGCGATCCAGTTTTCCCCCCATACGCTAAAATACTCTGAAACCTGCTGTAAAAGCGTTTACAGATATAATTGGATCCCCTAGCCCTCGGGGTGCTGTATAAGTGTTTTTAACGGACATAAAATAGATTCTTCTGAATGTGTGCTTTATGCGGACGTAGCAGGGTACAAACCCCGCAATGCGGCATTTCACTGTCACTATGTCAAGGGAAGGATTCTGATTACGACATCTCCCAGCTGGATGATGACGTGGAGGGAGCTCTCATTGGACTCCTGGTTCCTTTGTTTTGGTCTAACAACCAATCAGGGCGATTTGCGTTTTCCTTGAAGAGATACCTACAGCAGCTCCCAAACTCAGTGTTTATGTCGT
Source organism: Nemertoderma westbladi (assembly GCA_032718475.1). Classification (NCBI taxonomy): domain Eukaryota; kingdom Metazoa; phylum Xenacoelomorpha; order Nemertodermatida; family Nemertodermatidae; genus Nemertoderma; species Nemertoderma westbladi. The sequence continues at coordinate 3,293 of JAUCBJ010008868.1, read as the reverse complement.
TCCATACTGCCTGAAGATCGGCTGGAATGACGCAATGTTTCTGCCCTTTTGTAAGAACATTAGTAGGCTAAATTATAGAAAGCATAGCTATTATCGCTATTAACAAAACAACTCGATTCATATCACTTTATATCGATCTTAATTCAATGCAATCTAATTATATCTTAACCTACCGTCATACTGCTTTTACTGTTTGTAATTTTGTATCAGTATAATTGGATGTTATTAGTTGAAGAATATCAATAATCAACCCACATTTTCCCAATATCTTTGATACACTACAGGTTAGAGAGAAAGGTTATGTACAACAATTGCGACTTTATTATTGTGTTTGTAGTGAATCTAATGTTGTTTGACAGACACTACCTGAGTCCAGTGCATATCTCTTTATACCTGATCAAAGTCAGTAACTGTCGGCATATCAGTGAGCAGTGTTGTGCGTTACCGGTAGCGTGCGTGATTGTAAAGTGATTGGATCTGATAATAAAGCATTCCTAAAGAATGCGCCCTATGCTTGAAATTTAAGCCATATCGTTGAGTGTAGTATCAGTCATAACTCTGTTTACATAGGTAGAGCGCCACGTCCTAAAAGGAACTGCTAATATTTCCCGAAAGTGAATAATATTTGTCAGAGATTATATATTAGTAATCAATCGAATAATACAGTAGGCTTGACCGCAAATAAATTTAAGCCCACGAATCCAGTCTCCCGGTGTTATAAACGGGTCATTTGGACGCGCATGGACTGGCTTCGGCTAATGTTTTTGGTTTGTTTTTGTATTAAATCTTGTCATCTTATAAAAGGCAGTTTATCAATAAAGACATATAAATTTCGGCAGGTTAAACTGCTGAAGGTCTATAAAAGCGCGTACAATAATAGCTATCGATCTTATTTGCGGTAAGCAATAAGATTGAAAGTACCGGCACTCCAGTAGGTCAGTAGGCCCAACTGTCATAACCGGTACTACTACCGTAGGTCCGTAGGCCCAACTGTCATAACCGGTATTGCTGTGCAAGTACATTAGTATTATTCGATTTTGATTATTGTATACCGGTAGGTCTTGATACTAAATCGGGGACGCCTGGTTTTTATTGGGATTTTACTTAGGTTTATTTCTGTCAGTTTTATTTCCTAGTAAGTTAATATTGAGCTGAAGACGTGTAAGTCTGCTCAGATTGTTCAGATCATTGTAGGCTGGACTGTTGTCTGACTGTTGTTGGGTCTGAAGGAATTGCTACGTGTGTAGAGTAAGTCTGATAAAGTGCCGTTAGTAAGTTGGGGCAGCCATCGCTGTAAGGACAATCCCCTCTTAAAGAATAAGTCGTACTACCGTATTAGCACGCATACTAACTAACAGTTTCAGAATCTGCACATACAGTAGTTTGTTTAGGCTTAGTGGTAGTCTGTCAGCATTTTAGTTTGTATTTTATTTGAGTATTCTGTACGGGTAGCGTAATATTTATTATTCAGAGTTTATGCAATTACTCGCAACATTCATGTTCCCAAGTTTATTCCTACAGTAATTGTGTTTGTTATACATACCGTTATAGTTAAATTAACCCCAGTACTACACGGGCTGCTTGGCGTAGGTAAAGACTGGTGACTTAGTGCCCCGGTCACTCCAGCAGATGCTGTGGTTCTTTTAACTGTTCAAGTATATTTAACTACTGGTTATCTGTTTTTACAAGTACCTGTACCTAATTTAGGGTTTAGTGTACAGTGCTTTCCGAAAGTAATTAGTGTAGGCATTATTGTGTTGTAAAGTGGTTAATAGGCACGCTCGTTCTGGTAGACGGCGGTAATTAACTTCTAGGTAGGAACACTCCGTAGATACATAACGTTGTACCTATAGCGATACGGCTGTAGGTCGTCAGGCGGTGGTACTTTCCTATCTAGACAACGCAGTATTTACTTCTACTTATTATTTTCAAATACCGTAGTATCCTGTTCGTTGTAATAGCCAGAAGAGCTAACCCTTTGTTAGACTGGTTAGTAGTTTCCCTGTAAAATTGCCCTAAAAATTTGCTGTACGTAACGTTTTGTGTGTTTATTAGAGATTGTAATCTCACCAATAGTAAGTAACTAGTAAATAAGTAACGTAGGCCAGTAGAATTATTCTGTTTAGTGTCCCATAAGTAGCACTTCACTGAAAGCGCACAGCTTCTGTGTAGTGGTATTTTACCGGAAATAGTAACACCTATTTCAATCTTGTAACAAATCCCTTATCAGGGTATATATATATTATAAATCAACTCCAAAGATTTATAAATCAGTAGGCCTGCCATACAACAAGTAGGTCACAATATCAGTTGGACTACTGCTTGCATAACGGTAACAGAGTAAACTCAAGTAACTAAGTAACTTATAATTTCAGAAATTCAATTATCCTAAATAATTGATATACCAGTATCTCTAATAGGTTTATTATATTTATTTCTATAAATTTGAGCTGAAATCATACCGGTATTCTGTAATTAATTCTAGTAATAATTATACTTATATATACTATAAGTGTCAGCTGTATACCGGTATTCACGATAGGCCTATTATATATTTATATATATTTGTGCTAAAATTATATATCGGTACTCTGTGACAAATCTAGTCTGTTATACTTATATATACTATAAGTGTATACCGGTATTCTAATATATTGCAATTAATTACCGGTACTAGGCCAACAGTCTTACTGAATTACTAGACTTGCTTTAACTGTAACTATAGCAGTAGGCATTCAACTGTACAATCAAACATGGCTGAACAAACCCAATCACTGTCAGATAGTTTCTTAGAAAGTGCTAGAACGAGTGTTAGACAGGGTCTTAAAAAGATCTGGGACTCAGCTAAGAGTATAGAACGTCTGAGACCGAAGTCCAAGTCCCCTCCTACTGTAAGCAAGGTCATCCCTAGCCCTACAGTAGTAGTATCAGACCCTAGGCTAATCCACCATAGGTCTATCATAGGCACTCGGGCCCAGGTAAAACGGAACCTAGAGGAAGCTGTCCTATCGCAGCAACATCCTGATCGAGAACCTAGTCCCCAGCGACCAGATAGCTCCAGTAGTTCGGAGACTGTTGAGCGGACGCCCGAACGCGGGGCGAAAATTGCGGATACGGTTTGCGATGAGCGGCCAACCTTTGAAGAATCAACCGACGCCCCTTCTTCCCAAGTGGAAAGCGAAGTGGAAAGCGAAGTGGAAAGCGAAGTGGAAAGCGAAGAAACACCAGAAGGACCACCAAAGAGAGATGCAATTGATACATATTTGTCAGATTATCAGCGATTCATAGGAGAC